>JAHREE010000329.1:663009-673248 GCA_033628505.1 Tringa tobata | reverse complement strand
GGGGGAAGGTCGCGGTGCCCCGGCGGGTGAGGGCCGCGCGGGGATCGGGCAGCCGCAGCTCGTTGCGGCGGGTGCGCCCCGTTCCCCCGCGCCGCGTGGTTGGGACCGGTGTGAACGCGGGGCCGGGGACCGATCGGCCCCTCAGGCGGCCGCGGGCTGAGCCCGCCTCCCGCTGCCCGGCTTCCCCGGGATCGGCGGGGCTTTGGCCGTAGTTTAGAGGGAGAAAAACCTGCTGGGAAGGGGCCGGCGCTGGGAAGGCGCGCTGCTGCTCGTGTTTGTCCGAGAGGGGTGGCGGTGCCTGTTGCTGCTGTTGTCGCCGCCTCTCCTCCCCCTTTCCCTGCCCCCGCGAGCGTGACTTGAAGGGAGAAATGATTAGATGCCGGCTTTAGCAAAGCGCTTTGCTCCCAAATCTGAAAAAGATACAGTCGAGAAAAATACTAGGACATCCCACTTCAGTAGTGTTGACATGTTGACAGTACTTTTAGGTACAGCAAAACTAAGGTAGTGTCTTTTAGTTGTGCATTGGGTAACGTATCATGTACAGTTTTGTAGCTATACAGTATCTGGAGCTGTCCCGTGTAAGTGCTGGTGAAAACTTTAAAGCAACTATTGTTTATGTAGGCTTTGCTTTAAGGGTTTATTACATTTTTCTCTGGCTAGCTGTCAAACTGTTTGTTTCACTAGTGTCACTTTGTGATGCTGTGTGTCCTGTCTAACTTGTAAACAAGATTTATTTGGAGTGGATTTAAGAGTAACTACAAGAAAGATGGTATTTGATTTTTTTTTTTACTCTGACAATTGATGAAAGCAGCTTTAGAGACTGGCTTGGAGATGTTAAAGACTGCAGGAGAAAAATGTAAAATTGTGGTTTGAGATAAAAGAGTCTCTTTTGGATTAATAATTTAAAAGATCTGATAAAAAGGTACAAAGATGGTACTAATGCAGTGCTTATACACATTAAACTAACTTACTTCTTGAATTGTGTTAAATGAGATGCTTTGCTTTTCTTGTAGTAAGAGTCCAGGATGAGTTATGCAGAAAAACCTGATGAAATCACGAAAGATGAATGGATGGAAAAACTTAATAACTTGCATATCCAGAGAGCAGACATGAACCGCCTTATCATGAACTACCTTGTTACAGGTAAAAATAAGTAGTAATGCTAGAAGGGTCTTAAATGCATGTCACTTATTTTATCAAGACAGATGTTTTTGGCTAGAATATGCTCTAGATGGAGTGAAGTTAAGGGCTTTGAGGACTTAGTGGTTGCTGTTGGGTTCTCTTAGCAAGGTATAACTGCTCTTGTGTTCTCTTAAGTGGGAACTGACTAAGATTCAGAGACAGAGAAGTTATCATGCAATAGAAGTGACATTACTAACCTTAGCTCTTCTTAAAGGTATAGAAAAAGACATAGAAAATAAAGTATTTTCTGGAATGCTGTTAACAATAATAATCCTTTTTTGTACCATTAAAACAGAGTTCAAGATCTGTTGTACTTGTTAAATAGCACTCTGAAAGCTATACAGAACAGCTGTCAGAAGCAAGTTTTAACTAGAAACATAAACTGTAAAAGGGCACTCTTGTCAAAATAGTTTGAGACCCAAAATATTAACCACTTCAGCACATAGCCTGACTTTATACTTGGGACAATCAAAATCCCTCGGAAATTGTCCCTAGCAATTACATTGCATACCAGCACAGTAAGCTCTTCTAGGGCGGAGGCATCCGTATCCGATCTACACCCCTGTTTACATTGGTGTGTAGGTGAAGCCTCTGGGGTGAAGGAAGAGCATCTTAGTGGCATGAATAATTTTTGTGTATTTGAAAGCGTGACTTAGGATTTAAAATAGCTGTTATAACTTTAAAAAAAATGCAGTGTTAGTACGAGAAAGCAAAATTCATTTTCTGTTTCTTCTTGGTAAAGCTGCAAGGTGTATGTAAACAGATTGGGGGGGCTGGAGGGAGAAGCAAAACCACTCAAATTTTGGAAAATTCCCTTTTGGAATAGGTACGCTGCTCTATTTAAATAGAAAACAAGCTTTCAAGTTTAGAGTTATCAGACTACAAGTTGCATGTATCCTTAGAGAATGAGGGCACTTGAGTTCAGAATGACTTAAGATGCCTGTTGGATAAACACCTATTAAAATAAGAATTTTTCAGAATTTCAGACTTAATCTTTAAACCGCTGAAATGCACAAGCAATACTTAAATCTTTTAAGTTAAGCTGATACTTTTTAAAGTGTTTAACAAAATATATTTTATAGATAAAATGTTTCTATTTCAGAGGGCTTTAAGGAAGCGGCAGAGAAATTTCGAATGGAGTCTGGAATTGAACCCAGTGTTGATTTAGAGACTCTCGACGAAAGAATAAAAATCCGAGAAATGATCTTGAAAGGACAGATTCAAGAAGCCATTGCATTAATAAACAGCCTCCATCCAGAATTGTTAGATACAAACAGATATCTTTACTTTCATTTGCAGGTAAGGACAGGTGACAAACTTTATTTTTGTTGTAGAGGTTGCAGAGAGACCGGAAGAAGTAGTGCAGGTTTTACAAGTGTTGGGAGGTTTGTGAATGAACGTGGATGTTTGTTCTTGGCATCGTTTTGCAGCGATGGGAAATTTTGTGGCGTGGTGGCATCATATAAAACTAGTAACATGAAAAACTTCTGCAGCAGTGGCCTGTGATTTAACAACTTCCAGTTACTGTTACTCTGAATTTCTAGTAGCTCCTTTGGCAAGACATCTTTTCAAAACCTGTTACCCAACAGCGTAAGGTTACCTTTTTCTGTAGATTTTTGTAGATGAGTCTGCTGCTCCTTGTCTCACACATTAAGAAGAACTGACCTCAAACTGTCAAATTATGGATTAGTGTTTGTCTCAAATTGCACACTAATGTCTGAAGATTACAGTCTTGAAAAACTGAGGATTTGTTAATTTGTTTAGCTAATATTCCTTTGTCTTTCTTATGTAGCAGCAGCATTTGATTGAACTGATTCGGCAGCGTGAGACAGAAGCGGCTCTGGAATTTGCTCAGACCCAATTAGCAGAACAAGGGGAGGAGAGCAGGGAATGCCTGACAGAAATGGAGCGTACGCTGGCTTTGCTCGCCTTTGATAATCCCGAAGAATCACCATTTGGAGACTTGCTTAACATGATGCAGCGACAGAAGGTAGTCCTTTCGCGAAAGGAAACTGATGCTTTTTATTCATATGTAGTGAAAATGGTGTCTAAATATTTTTTTAAATGTTTAGAAAAAAATCTATGTAGTGGTATGCAAAAGAACAGAAGTATTTCTTAAGATGCAAAGCAAAAAGCTGTTCATGTGTTCAGCTACTTGGCTCTCATCCTTGTTTTTTCCAGGCTCGTAGTTTATGAAGCTTTGTCCTGACCATGTTCTGAGGAATTAGCACACTGGGTGTGATCTTCTCAATGTCTGGATGGCACTAGCAGTATTAATCATCGGAGAACCATTAATGAACTCCAGTGTTTCTTTTCCAGGTATGGAGCGAGGTTAATCAAGCTGTTCTAGACTATGAAAATCGTGAATCAACACCCAAGTTGGCAAAATTACTGAAACTACTACTGTGGGCTCAGAATGAGCTGGACCAGAAGAAAGTGAAATATCCCAAAATGACAGACCTCAGCAAGGGGACGATCGAAGAACCCAAGTAAAATATGTGCAGATGGACATCAAACAATCTTAGTACTGCACAGTATACGTTTATATCAGTCTGTGACTGAAATATTTTTACTACAGTACAGCACTCAATTCAGATTTTTCAATGAACATCTAATTTGAAGGGAGAAAAGTCCCTTTTAAATGCTGCAAAAACTGCATTGAAAGGCGCTGTATCTCTTTGAAAGTCTGACTTAGGCTATGCACTATAATACATTTTTAAAAAAACCAATTAAACAGGACAGGAAAAATAACATTTTTAAAAGTACAGAACTCAAACTTTCTAATTGGCTACTGATGCCTAGTTTAGTGGCCAGTGAGTTAATAGAGTTATATTGGCAACTATTCAGTAAAGTTTAACTGTCTCCTGTTTGAAATGTGTATATAGAACAGTGAATATTTTCTACCTTTAAGTTATAGCCAGATATACATTCCCCTTAAAAGTAACTGGTCAAGTTTTCATCTATAAACTTTGCAGTAAGGTCAACCTTTCACTTAGGAAATAGTGTACAAACTTGTAAATCATAATTTAAGGACTTTTTTTTTTTTTTTTTTTCTTCCTTGTTTCTGACTTTTTGGTGCTTTATATGGTGAGAGCTATGTTCATAATGGATCAGTGACCCATCTTTTCAGGAGGAGTATGGTTGGAAATAAGGGTGGTTTTTTTTCCTTAATTTTCACGGATGACCAAAACGGCCCCCAGAGGCACTTGAAGGTTTTTGTTATCAGGGGCCTTTCTTCCCCCGGTTATTAAATTTGCAGCTGTGGACGCTGCAGTGATTCCACTAAAGCTTTGAAAGCCACTGGATGTTTGTAAGCTGAAAGACAGGCTTGTGTTAGGAAATCAAGTGCGGGGGAAAAGATGCTCGTTGAAGCCTCTGATGCATCATCTTGTGCAGGATCTGTCTTTACGCTTTGCTGAATAAGAGTCGTAATTGTAGAGCTACTTGGGCTGTTTTTATGCCTTGAGCTGAGCAGAGCAGGGCTGTCTAAATCCAAAAGTTTTCATTTTTCTCAATTCTTCCATACCTTTCTGAAGAGATGCAGTTCATCTTCACCTGTATTTGTTTACTGACTGTCCTCACTCCACTTAGGATTATAGTTTTAATGTTTTACATGTGAAGTCCAGACTTTCAAGTCAACAAATGGTGATCTTCTGGGTATGGGATGTTCTGGTCGACTTAATTTTGCAGCACTGTCCACTGGTATATACCCAGCGGTAGGAAGCACTAATCTTGCCAAATCAGTCTCGAGATTTTTTTGGTCCGTATATCAAGTTATTACAGATTTGCTCAACGAAAACTGAGCTGGTGGGTGAAATAGCTTGACATCATGAGACACTGGCAGTTGTCACACCGGTCCCATACTGTACATAATCTAGTCTTGTATGGTAGATATTACCCTGTAGAATGAAACTTAGGTTTTCACTTAATTTTACTGGAATACTTACGCATTAAACTGTATAAAGCTTTGCAGATACACCTGACTTATGGAAACTAACAAAACCTGTTACTGATTGCATTACTGTGAACACTGTTTACTTGTGTAGCTATTTTTTTTTGGGGGGGGGAGCGGGGGGGAAAACTGTTAAGCAGCTATTAGAGATGCAGAGCGCCAAGGTTAAGCTAGCTGATGGATATCACAAAATTATTTGTTCCCATTTATTCCTGATGGTTCTGTTCTCCACTTTGAGGTGTTTGTGGTATGGAGGTCTTAAAGTTTATACATAACAAACAAGCTATTAGTGGCCCCCCGCCCCCCAACTACAGCAGGGGTCTGGCTTTCCTTCACCCAGGCTGGTTATTCTAACACCAAACTTTTAACAGTTGTGGGTTATTTTTATTTTTTAAAAAAATTTTTTTTGGCTTTTTCCAGTCGGTTGATGTCTAAAAACCATGTATAACTTTTAGTTTGTGAGAAACTGTATGGTTAATGTAACTTTGTTTAATAACAAACTGCAGAAAACAAAAACTGGAATAGCTCTAATTTCTTCATATAGAACCGATCAACTTTTCCTCTCTTCTGATGCTTGTGGTGTTAAATCTCAGCTAAAGCTTCTCCCGGATGAAGTGGAAAGTGGTGCGTTTTTGTGGCATGAACTAGCATTTTTCTCCATGAGAAATGCAGTATTACAGTCCTGGTTGAGAAGTTCACTGTATTTCTAGAACGCTACATTAATTTCGTAGAGTATTTGGGCAAAGATTGAGCATAGATTACTTGAATTTTCACTAGCTTGTTTTTTTTTGGGTTTTTTTTTCCATTAAAAAATAAACATGTTTTTTAAGGAGTTTAATATAAAATTAGTATAGAACTATTTCACTTTGTTTTTATGAACATGCCACATTGATAAGCAGCTTTAATCTGTAAAGTTTTTGGTAACTGCAAGAAAATATTTGAAAGCTATGCATTTTAGAGAAAGCATAAAGGTAGTGATAATGGTACTTCTAAGGATCTTTATATTAGTGTATATAAAATAGTTTGCATATACAAATATAATATATAATCTGTTTGAAATATTCTTGAATGGTAGGGGCTGTGAAACATATTATAATTTATGGAAATATTGTACACAGTAAACAGACCTCTCAGTACACGAATGAACTTTTGTCATATGCATGAGAAATGTCTTATTTGGTGACTACTAATGAATGGGATTTTGTTAACCCATTTTTGTTAGATAACCACTTTAACAAATACTATTAAATGCCACTTTGATCAGTTTGCTTTAGTGTAAAAAGACATATTTTGTTCCACTTAATTTAGAACAATAACGAAAATAACTTTTGTAAGAAGGTTTGTTCCAAACTCAATGGTGGCAAACAAATCTGGTAATTAAGTGTACACTACACTCATTCCTCCCCTGGCCTTTCCTCTCTTGAAGCAAATATTTTTTTTTTTTTTTTTTTTTATTAATGCCATGGACACAAAGCAGTTGGGTTGGAAAATAACCTGTCTTTTATGCCTCTGCAGCAAGGCTGAAAAATCCAGTGTGTTTTGATTGGGCTACAAATCTCTGCCCTTTTCCCAAACCTCCTGCAGAACCGTCGTCTTCGTCGTGACTGCCTTTATTTTCTGCCTGATCGGTGGGAGCTGAGCTGAGCTGTGGCTGCTTCTGTTGTACAACGGAGTCGTGTTTGAAGGATGGGGGACAATGAATTTCCATGAAGATGAAGTAACCGGTGGTACTTCCTGAGAAATGCTCACTGAACTGTTTAATTTTTATAGAGCCGGAAAAACAGAGGCTGCTGCGCAGAAACCAACAGCCGAATTTTAAGTAAGGCATTTCCTCTTGAGAGTTTTGAAGAGGCAAACACATACGGCTTGAAAGCAGGTGAAGTACCTCTTGCTCTTTAAGATGATTTCATTGAAATGCTTTCAGCTCCTTCCACCCACATGAAAAGAAAAATCGAAATGAACGTGGAGAGCACTTATGTCGCATTTGAGATGTGTGGAATTACCTGGAAAGAATTCTCTCTCCTTCCCGATCCTTATACGTGTAGGGGAAGCCATTACATTATTCTAGGATGATTTTACTGTTTTTCATTTGTAAAATTCATGCTTTGTATGCTTGAGTATAAGCTTAAAAGCATTACTTAAAAAAAATCCTTGACTAGTAGATGGGTGTTGCTCGACTTATTTCAAACCACTTTCTGTCCGAGTCCGTTACAAAGTTTATTAAATTGAGTTGGAGCGTGATCCCTCTCTGTCTCATCTTCATGGGTAACGGGGCCTCCCCCTGTCAAACAGCCTTGAGATACCTCCAAGGATATAAAAGGATACGGAGCCATATTTTGCCCTAAATCTGCCTTTAGGCTACAGCAAGTTGAGCTGGGTTCTGGCCCGCGCTGCAGGTGTCTGTTCCATCCAGCAGCGATGTCACCAGTCACTATTTGTTTCTGCTGTAATTTTCTTGAGGAAAGGGGACGAGGAGGGTTGATGGTCCCAGCCCTGCACCTCAACTGGTTTACTTGGTGCTTTTAGCTGCACCCAGACAAAACACAAACTTATGAGTAGCATCCTCAAAAGGATTTGTATTTCTCAATGGGCTAGAAATTATTTTTAGTCCTTTCCTTTGCCTTCATGTAGTTACAAAGTGCCACTGGGCTGCACGCCAATACCATCAGGCACCTCTGAACCAGAAAGCCCCCTGCATTGTCCATCCTGCTCCTCATGTGAGATGGGGATTCCAGCAATATTCTGCTGCCTCACACCCCCCCCTGCAGCAATTCCTGCTCGGGAGCTGCCGTTTGCTTTGGAGCAGGTCTCAATTCATCATCTTCTCTGGTCATTCTCTTATTTTTTCAGTGTTTTGCTGTCTGCAGCAGGTTGGCAAAGTTGGGTTATTTAGCACTAGAAACCATGTGTGTTTTCTTGAGACCGTGGACAAGTTGCATTAAGGCTGCTCTTGGTCAGCAGGGACCTTCCAAGATGAGGTTGGATTGTCCTTTTAGAGACAATTAGTTGTCTTTTTTGGAATGTGTGTGCCCATTTCTCCTCTCGCACACCTAATGGATCTGGTCTTGGTGTGGGTTTAACTCCATAAACCTTCACGTAACACAACCCTTGTCTGCCATAAACTTGAGTGATAGTAAATGTCAGCTCAAATATTAACCCGATAATCTTTGGTTTAATCTTTTGACAGATTAAGCTGAACTCGGGGAGAGGGGAAAGAGAGGAAAATGGTGTTCTTGCATCAGATTATTTTCTTCAGTTGGCACCTGTCTTCTGAACCCGTTCCCTTTGCCTTTTAATCAGCTTGGTGGGAGGCTTTGCTTCCAGAAAACTGTGTGGCAGTAAAAGGAGTGATGTCTGTGGTTTTTTTTTACTTTTTAAACTTATTTATGTGCATGCGATGGATGTTACGCTCAGCCCCGTTTTAACTGCAGCTATTTCTGACAGTGCAGCTTCTTGCGCGAGACGTGCGTTGGTCAAAGCAGCTATTCATGGAGGAGGTGATGTTGAGCGGTGCAAGGAGAGGACCTGGAGGAGTACAACAAATAAAGAAAACTTTGTGCGACAGCCTTAATTTGTAAATGGAATCATAATTTCAGTAAGTGGGTAGCCAATGTTGCAGTGGCTGATGGAGGCGCCTGCATCCCGCGGCGCTGAGGCTTGCATTAAATCATACAGGAGTATGCGTTGTTAATTATTCTGTGTGTGTGATTACCGTAGCAAGCCCAGGACCTCTCTGAGCTTTTTACATGCATTTCACTTCAGTGACATCAGGAGTCATCTCCCTTCCTGCCTCGAGTTAACTCCAAAAATATACACTATTTAAGAAAACACAATTTGAACAATGATTTTGATTTTTGGCTGCATTTTACCATGACTTGGCTCCCTCTTCTGGAAACGGGCACAGCAGCAGAGTGAGGAAAAATGCTTGCTTTATAATTTCCAGTTTTCTGCTCAAATAAAGGGAGGAAAAGCTACACCTGGGTGAAGGCTGAGCCTGTGGTCACCACACACGGTCTCCTCTCACTTTCCACTTGTACCAAAGCTGCTTGTATTTGCTTCTGGTGGCAGTGGGTCTGTGTGAGGTGTGTGACTCTGCCACAGGCCTTTGGGGGGAGATGTCTCCTCTGAGGAAAAAATCCTGAAGCAAAGGACAAAGTGTGATTTTATGATTTCTTTTATTTATTTTTTTAAACTTTTATCAGCCCTGGTGACCTCCTTTTTCTGGAGTTGTCTCTTTGGCATGTGAAGAACCTTTTGCTACTTCGCTGAGTAAGGTTTAGCTCAATAATACTGTTACCCATTGATTTAAGTAGCCGGTGCCTCTTCGGGGACCTGCAGAGTATTTGTCTTCGGAGGAGAATGGGGTGACTTTGCTAAATATTGGTCCTCTACAGGCTTAATTTAACGAGCATTTACAGGCTGCAGGAGGAGCAGAGGGGAGATGCCTGTCCTGCACCCTGCAGTTTTTGGTACAGCCCAGCAGCTCCGGTGCCTTTCCCAAGGGCCATGTAGGACCTTGGCTGGGCTGAGCCGGAGGTTCTCTGTCCTTCTCTCACCTGAAGCTTTGCCCTGACTCCATCCGAGCTGCTCTTGGTGGGAGAATCACCCAAACAATGGCTCCAAAAAGCTCCTCCGCCTGCTCGTTCAGGTTCCTGAAGTGAGTCATGAGTCCTCTTGTGTTGGGCTGAGATAACCATCATTGTAATTATCTATTTCCATAAAGGAGTCTGATTATTTCTGATCTTACAGCAAGGCAACGGCTCTGTCCAACGGAGTTGAATCAGTGTTGTTACAGCCTGATTCCTGTTTAAATACTGATTCCTGTTTATTTTTGCATTCAATTCTTTTGGATGGGAATATCATATTCAATGCTAATCCTTAAGAAACGGAGACTTTCCTCCTGTCAAACCCCTGAAAGCTGGAGGAAGGGGACTCAACAGAGGAAGAACTTGATGCGGCGCTTTCCAGGTATCAGGGGGTGAGAGATCAGGGGGTCTCTGTAACCCCGCTCAGATGGGGGTGTAAATTATAGAATATAATTTAAATAGAATATTTTAAATATTTTTCGATATTTACCGGAGGAAGAGAAAAAAAAAAAAAAAAAA
>JAHREE010000329.1:613566-660180 GCA_033628505.1 Tringa tobata | reverse complement strand
TCACCCCAGCAGGTTGGTCCAGTTGTATGAAACGTCTCCCAGGATGGCTTCAAATCAGTTTTCGAACAGCGTGTGCAAGTAAATAGCTCTCACCATTTTCAAGGGATGAGTTACTGCCACGGAGGCAAGGTTTTGTCAAGTGGGGGAAGTGACATGGGTTCTCCTTTCATGCTCTAACAAAAGCCATGCCAGGCAGCCTTCCGAGATCTGTCTGCACCGTAAGCACAAGGAAAGATAAACAGTTATCTCCACGGGTTTATTTTTCCATCTTTGTTTATGCCGCTTCTTCTTTTGTCCTCCCTTTCTTTCAGCCTTTTCCTTCCTCTTCCCCTGTTCTTGCCCTGTTTTATCCTGCCTCTCCAGCTGCCCTTCCCACGCTTTTCTGCAGGTTTCCAGTGGCTCCATTCGCACACATCTCCTCTTGCTCTTCCAAGAACAACGCTCAGGGATTTCTGTTTAGGGCTTGAGGATGCCCTCACGTTTCTGTAGCACGTCTGGACATTTAGATAGAGCTTTTTTAAGGAGATCTTCCCGGGCCAAAGCAGAATCCCTCGGGCAGTAGATGTGTGTTGGTGCCTCTGGTGTAAGTGGGGGGAAGAACCAAGTGCTGAGAAGAGAAATCTGTTGCTAGAGGTTGCACACAAAGCCTCGGGCAGGAGATGTGAGGACCACATTTTGGACGGTGCCTCCAGGAGAGAAACACAACACGGAAAAGTCAGCGTGTCCTGGGAAGCGAACGGCTCCCAAAACCGTCTCCCAGCCTCTGGCTACACCTGAAGACCTGAAGGTTATTACAGCAGTTTCTTCAAGCTCTGGAGGTAAAAGGGGTTGTACCACCGGCCACGAGCTGGTCCCCAGTCTCCTGACTGCACCCTTTGCCCGGAGCCAACGGTCTCGTTGTTTTTCTGAGCTCCGTGCCTTGTCTTTTGTCAACATCACGGTGCAGCTTTAGTTGCATTTTGGGGTGTTTTTGGTGGTTGGGTTTTTTCATTGTACAAGTTCCTCGCCCTGTTTTTAGTCATGACCTTGCTGAGAACTTTTTTCACATGGAAAAGGTGAGCAAGGCACGCCTCTCCTTCCTGCCTGATCCACGAATGCCCCGAGATCAGCGTGCAGAGCATGCCTGTGCTTTATTGTCATGTTTTTCCACCACCTCCACCTGGACTTAACAACTATTTCCAGCTCATACGAGCTGCCGAAATCTAATTTCATCTTTGCTTTTGCCAAAAGCAAGAAAAGAAGAGAGGGAATAAGCCCGGAGCCGCGCTTGCTGAACACCACTTTGTTGCCATCTGCGGCTCTGTGGAAGGAGCTTGTGCACGGGAGGCTGACAGGAAACCAGCAGCTTTCCCAGGAAAAAAAAGCCCTGTGTCCTCTGTGCTGCTCCCCTCGGCTGTTTGCTGGTGGATCGGAAAAAACCCACCCTTCTCTAAACCCCAAAGCTACTTTTTGACAGCGACAAATCATCAGCTTGGAGCCGGTCGGCAGCACGATGGAATCAGCTCGAGGAGAGGGGAAAAAACCACCCCCAAACCTCTCTCTTGACAAGCACATTAGATTTTTCAAGGGAAGGAGAAGCTGTTGTTGAGAAAAAAAAAAACCAAAGAGTGAGAGAAATGAGAGGGCTGTCAAACCGGGTTAAAAATAACTACCTGGGTATTATCTGCTGGCAGGGGGGTCTCTGCAGGACCGCTCTGGTTACGCCACGTCCCTCAGGCCGTGCTTTGCAGGAGATGTCTGTAAATGAAAGCCACAGGCAGGTAAGCTGGAAAAGAGGTTTTTTAAGTGGGATGCTGCCACGGGGCTGGGGCTGGGTCCGGGGAGGAGAAGGTCCCCAGGCTGCAGTGTGACAGGCGCAGGGGGGAGCGCAGGCACCAGCTGCCCACGCTGGGGACATTCCCCTGGGAGATGCCAGCAGGGTTGCTGGGTGCCCTTGGTTTGGAGCTGGTGGCCCTCCAGCCTGGCTGGGACCTCGGTGCCACCTCAGGGGCTCATCCTCACCCTGCTCCTCCCGGGGTTCCTGCAGGGACAGTGGGTGCCTGCTGCGGGCTGGGGACACTGGAGGTGACTTCAGCCAACCTCCCCTCTCTGCATCTCCCATGGAGCTGGTTTTAGTCTCTTTTTAGAGAGGGGAACCGGGGTAGCGGTGCCCGGGGGTGGGCGGTGTGTCCCGGCGATGCTACCTGTGCCCACCTTGGCCACAGCGCAGCTCGGATGCAGCTCGGGAGCTGCAGCTCCCACTTCTTCTCCCACTTCCAATTCCAGTTATGGAAAACACCCACAAAACCTCGGAGACGGCTTCGGGCCAAGAGCCGTTGCCGGGACACGGTGTTGGCAGTCTGGCTGTCTGACACAGCCCTCTCACCACCTGCACGTACCTGACGGTCCGGACTCCTGCCTTGAAGGGGCACCGGACTGTAATCTAATTGATAGCCCAAACTCCAGCGAGTCCATTTGAACAGTGACCTGCAGTGTCTGCAAACAGACAGACCTACAGACAGACCTGCAGACTGGGGGAAAGGAGGAAGGCAAAGCAAGAGAAATAAAGTTGAACAAATATTTGCTCTGTGGCATCTACCGGAGAAATTCCTCCAGCAGGAAAACACACTGCAAATAAAGATACCCTTTGCTGCTGCCTCTCCTTCCACCGGGGCACAGCTCGGCTTGGTTTTGCCCCTTCGGGGCTCTCAGGCAGCCTTAAAAATGACTCTTAATTACAGTGCCCTGAGCAGGGCACCCGTGCAGCTGGTGGGAGCCGGGTCCCAGGGGAATCCCTGGATGCTCGGAAGCAAAGCCCTGAGCACCCAGCGCCCGGGGCTGGGTTTGGAGGAGGAGAACGTGGGGGCTGGTGCCGTAGAAAAAGCCGCCCAGGAAGAGTCATTAGGGCTCGAGATCTAATTATAGTCTGTCTGGGTGGTGGTTGGAGGTTTATGAAATAGGAAGTGTTTTCTAGCTGCCTGGCTGGGTGAGGAGGGTCTCGGTAACGTGCAGAAGGGGATGCACCTGCAGCGCCTGTTTCTTGTAAGCAGAAAGGCATGACCGGTCGGGAGGGCACAGCCAGGAGCCACCACCGTCACGCGGCACCCAATTAAGTCAATTAGGTGGCTCCAGAACAAGCTCTGGTGATTCACCCGCCCACAGTCTGGAGGTGGCTGTCCCCTCTCCTGGAGGTTTCTGCCCCCTTTAGCCTGGGCTTGGCCAGGACCCACACGGGGATTGTGGGGAGATGCTTGGTCTGGCCCCGGTGCGATGGGCACGGTGGCACCGGTGACACCAACGGCTCTGAGTTCCTTAGGTTTGGAAGTGCTTTACTCTGACTCAGTTTGGTTATCTCCAGCACAGAGTATCTCTCCCTCCCTCAGCAGCGAAGCCATTAGATTTATTTTGTTAAGTCTGGTAAAGCTCCGCTTCTCGGGTGGCTGGTGTTACCCACAAAAACTATTTGGTTTGTCGTTAGTTCTTGTAGGAGAGTTTTAATTTCCTCCCCCCTCCCCGTGCTAGTGGAGGTTCCTCCTGTAACCTTTGCTGTTGTTGTTTTGCTCTGAGCAGAACATTGACTCATCAGCAGTCTCTGTGATAACTATAATTAGGAGAAAATGCATTTACAAAGCTCTTTCCTCTGATGCAAGCACATCATTGTCCTCGCAGAGAAATAATTCCTGCCATGCTGCCAGGTGGGTGTGGGCAGCCAGCGATTGTATTTAACACTCATATTATTTGAATGGCTTTTCCCAGCTGGATGTGCTACCTGCGGAGCCAGGGGTAGTCTGAAGCCGTCTTTATACTCCCCACTTGTTTTGGGCATAAGTCTCTACCGATGCATTTGAACATATAGGAAAAGAGTATAATAGACTGGAGTAGCAACCAGAATGTGTCATATACCCAGGGGCTTATTTAGTGCTTTTGAAAAAAAGAATGGAAGTCAAGAGAAAATAGTTCACTGGAGTTTTGTCAAAACATCAGCTGGGGAGGAGGGAGGACGTCTCTGCTTGGCAATCCCGTCCCGCTGCGGTCTCTGAGCTGTGCTTGGGATGGTGTCTTGCTCCCGCAGGGACCCGCGTGGCACTTTGAGCCCTGCTCTTGGCCGGGTGGGACTTTTTGCCTGGCTAACCCAGCACTGCCTGTCCCCCCACCACCCCCAAATCTCCTCGTGTCACAGGGGCTGGGGGATTGGGTGACTCTGCCCGAAGGCTGGGAGCTCTCAGCATCCCCTCCCGCCCCTCTGCCCTGGTGTCAGAGCCCCTCATTGCTTTTTCAGGTACCAAACCGTGATGCTCCCCCTCACCTGCATCTTCCCCGGACGCTGGCATTGCGGTGCCTGGGATTTGCTTTACCCTGCTTGCAAACACCCTCTGGAGGGAACAGACCTTGGCAATATCATAAAGAGAAGCAGAGTAAAGTCTGCTTAAGCCGCACAGTTCTTTTGCTCTCCATCTCACACCTTGCACAGCCGTATATGGTTTAGGGCCAGGGAAGAACAGTCGATTTAATATCCCATTAAAGTGCTGCTGTGCTCATCAGAGTAACTCCAGGAGACGAGGCAGAGCTCAGCCCCGCTCCAGATGGTGAGAAAGCTCATAAAGGTCTCCCTTTGCTTCGGGGGAGAAAAGCACAATTTAGAAAACTGTCTCGGCAGCTGAATAATAGGAAAAGCCCACGCACATCGCGGGCCGCTGCGTTTTAGTTGGTCACCTCAGCTGCTGCAGGTTGAATAGCTGGAATTTATCAGCGCCGTGCTGCTGTAGGTAACAGGGGAGATCACGGCCCCGGGCTGGCAGCAGCCCGTTCCTGCGGGTGCAGCAGCACTGGTTTGGCAGCCACGGGTCGGTCTGTCTGTCCTTACACCTGCGTGTCCCAGGTCGCCTTGAGACACCCCCCTGAGGGCCCTCTGTAACCCTTCCCATCGCCGGTTACCCCCCACCTGCCCTCTGCCTCCCATGGGGGGGTTTATACCCCAAACCTCCCGCCCGTATCGTCCCCCTGGGTTGGTGGGAGGGGGGCACGTGGCGTCCGGGAGCCCCTGGTTTCGCTGAGCTTTGCAGGGAGCTGGGGTCAGTGGAGTAGACAATTAGAAAACAAATCACCTTTGGTTTTGCAGCAAATTAAGATACGATTGCTGCGTGTCTTCCACGTGGTGTAAGGCCAGGAGGAACTCAGAGAGGTTTATCAGCCAGTTCACATGGCCAAGGCAGCTCAACCCTCCGTTGCTTATTCCTCCAGCAAAGATACGTGAGGTTGTCTAGTTCCTGTGTTGCTTTGTACCTGTGCACGGTAATGACGGCTCCGACCTCCAGAGCAGCACCTGAAACACTTCCAGTTCCTCCTGCCAGAAGTTGGCACCGAGCTGCTTATCTGCCTCCTGGGGAAACGGCAATAAATTCCCCTCCGGCGGGCACAGCTGCCCGGGGCAGGTTACTCTTCATTGTTCCTTCGCCTCCCTCCGTGAGGGACCATTTGACACCGTTTATAAATGGGTTTTTGTGGTGTGGGATTAACCTACATTTACCCTCATTCCGCTCCAGCGCAGTGAATGCCCGTGTCAATATAAAAAGTGACCCAGGTTGTTTCCCGCGCCGAAGGTGGGTCTGTTCAGTCGGGTGGAAAGCAGGGAGGTTGGTGCCCAGGGACAGTGAATTCCCCTCGGCGCTGGGGCAGAGAGTCTGTTTGCTCAGTGCTTTGTGCTCCGGGCACAAAAATAACCGAATACAAATAATGCAAATAGTGGGTGTTCTCACTGAGATTTTAACTCTGTAATTCATGGGACCAAGACTTATGGTCCCCAAGACCAAGACCCCCGCTAAGAAGAGGGGTTCATGTACACCTGGGACCTGGGGTTTGCAGCAAAGTGTGGGTTTCTGCTCCAGAGGCACGACGCTGACTCGGAGCAGAGAAAATCACCTTCCTATTGATTTCTAGCCTGTATCTTTTCCAGGAGCACTTTCCTTGGGTACTCCTGTCACAAAAAATACATTCTGTTAAAATATTGTTACTAATATTATCTTAACCTTCTTGCCAGGCCAGGCTGGATTCTCTTGCTCCTCTCTGTGGGCTCTTCAGCCCCATCACGTCCTGCCTCTCACTAAAGAATCCCTCCTCTCCCCCCTGTTTAGGAAGGGCAACACACACACCTCCCTTGGGGAGTGGGTCGGAATGCCAAACAACAAATGTTTGCTGCACAGCCCGTGTGTCTCCTGCAAATTTTCAGAACCTCATGCACTGACCTTTCCTTTGTTATCTTTTAAAGAACAGTTTCTAAAGCTTTTGTTTGGGGAGAAAAGCAAACAAACCAGGTTTTCCCCCACCTCTCCCACGGTCAGCGCAGCCCGTTCCACCTTGCAAGCCTCCGGGCAGACATGATTTTGCTGCTGGGGTCAGATAGTGTTTGGGATGAAAATTAGCATCATTTATAAAAGCCACCAGATGCGATACCTTCGGTGCCAGAGCCACCGTGCCACGGGGGGATTGTGCTGACCTTTATTTTAGCAAGAGGAGGCTCCTCGCGCCTTGCAAGCAAACCAGTCACACCAGTAAGTCCTCGCTGTGGGTGGATCTGCCAGGAGGACCCTTCCCTCAGCCCTTTCCCCATCTCTCCATCCCTGCAGGCCCGAGTCCCGCGTCTGGACGTTGATGCTGCTGCTGGGGACCTGCCTGCTCTACTGCGCCCGCGTCACCGTGCCCGTCTGCGCCGTGGCCCTCAGCACCCACTTCGACTGGGACAAGAAGCAGTCCGGCATAGTGCTCAGCAGCTTCTTCTGGGGCTACTGCTTGACGCAGATTATCGGGGGACATATCAGTGATCAGTACTGGAAATTATTCTCGTGTTTTCCTCTGCTCGGGCTTTTTTAATGACCTCTCAGTTCAAGCATCAGCAGTGGCTGGGACGGCGATGGGGTGGAAGGGTGAAGGACGTCCACGGGGAGAAGCTTTATGGGGCACCACAGGTTGCTCTGGAAGTAGCTGAGGTCTCTCCATCAGCCTCACTCAGAGTCTGGGGCTCTGATTCAGAGAGGACACGTGTAGCTTTGACTGTCCAGTTTGATCTCTGGATCTTAAAATCAGTGTGATGCTCACAGGGCAAAATGGCAGATGGAAGAGAAGACACCGCCAGTGGTTAAGGAAAGCAGAATGGTGACAGCAGCTTGGGCTTCCCCTCCGTCCGAGAGAGGGTACACCAGTGGGGTGGTGTCTCAGGGCATCTGGTTGGACGGGCAGCACTGGTGGCCAGTGGCTCGGTGAGAGCAATGCCAGTGGCCGGCCACTGGCTACCTCCTCCAGGGGAGGTGGGAAGGGAGAAGGTCCCTGCTGATCGTACTCCCCCAGAGGGATAAAGACATTTGCAAGAGGAGGAGAACAGGTTTGACTCAGATGTTGTGCTTAAAAACAGGCTAAACTGGGAAGCACCTGAGGCTTGACTGGGGGGCTTTGCCCTTTCGCCCTCCGCTGGTGTTTGATAACGTGTTTTCTGCCTTCCAGAATAGGGGGGGAGAAAGTCCTCCTCCTCTCGGCATCAGCCTGGGGGTTCCTGACGGTCATCACCCCGCTGCTCACCCACGTCACCTCTGCCCACCTGGTTTTTATGACCTCCTCCAGGTTCCTCATGGGGCTGCTGCAAGGTGAGAGCCCTGTCCTGAGCACGCCTGGCTGTGTGTCTGTCTGCCCGGGGCTTCCCACCAGGGGGGTAAATTTGGGTGCAAGTCATGAGGTTTGCAGTGCTCCAACCCCTCTCCTGCATGTCTGAGCATTCTTCTGCCTCAAAACTGCCTCTGCAGCCAGAACTTCTGTGGGAAAAAAAAGAAGAAGTGACATTTCTAGATAAAGTCACTGGCAAAGCATCCCCACCCCCCGAAATCTCTCTGCCTTCTGAAATCATCAGTGCTCCTCTTTGAGTTGCCGCATTTTAAAACTCCTTCAAAGCACTTGGGGAAAATTGGTCCTTTCCCAAACTTTTAGATAACTTTTGGATGATTTTCCTTCCCTCTCGCTGAGCTGCGGCACGGGGGGGGCCGTTGGGCTGAGTGGGTGGCACTGATGGGTTTACAGCAGCAGCAGTGACAGTGAAACAGGGGATTACAGAGAAGGCACAGACCAACCTTTCACGGCGATGGATTCGCTTATTTTATTTTACATCCCCGTTTTGACTTCACCAGAAGTCTTGTTGCTTTGTCTCGGTGTTTGGCTCCTGCTGGATCTTTTAAATTTGCTTTTGATGTGCTCCCGAGGGCACTGGAGCCTGACTGCTCCCTGCCTTGCTCCCGTTGCTCGCAGGGGTGTATTTCCCGTCCCTGGCCAGCCTCCTGTCCCAGAAGGTCCGGGAGAGCGAGCGAGCCTTCACCTACAGCACGGTGGGGACTGGCTCCCAGTTTGGGTAAGTTCAAAAGGCTTTGAGCAGCGAGTGACAGTCTCTGGACATGGCACGTGATGAAATGCCATTAAATAGTTGGAGGCAAAACTCGCAGCCCAAAGTACCTGTGGGTTCCTGGGTCCTTGAGGATCCCTGCTGCAGCTGAGGAAGCCTCAGGCATTTGCTGTCGTGTGTGTCAAGGATTTGCGTATTTTTTTTCTTTCGCTCTTTTCAAGCCAGTCTTTGAAGAGTGTTTGCAGCATTTAATTGCTATGGGAAACAGCCTGATTCGGTAGGAAGAGCAAGAGTCAGTCCGAGAGTGGTCACCTGCCCTCCCTGATGGATGGGGATAATATCACTTCCCCGGCTCTGCTCATCTCCATGAGATGATTTCCTTTCTAAATGGAAGGGTTGCTTAAAAGCCAAATAGAAATATTACTGCGTTTAATCGCTTAGTTTTCCAGTGCGCTCATTTCTTTTGCTGATTTATATGTTCTCTGAGATACTTTCTGCACACCAGCAGCCTCATTTTCTTTCCCCGACGAGCATGTCTCGGTGTGGGGCAGGCGAGCGTGGGGTTCCACAGCGGTTTCTCCTCCCCAGCTGAGGATCCCGAGATGCCACACAGAGAACGGGGCAGGTTTCAGGGTTGCGGGGTGACAGGCAGTGACTGATGGCTCTTTTAAGTGTATTTAGTGACCCGGAGCATCCACCCTGGGAAGCACCTCCCATTGATGCCTGTGGTCCAGATGCTTTCAGCCAGACCAGCGTGGTTTTTTCCCTTGCAGGACACTGGTGATCGGTGGTGCAGGGTCTCTCCTCCTGGACTGGTACGGCTGGGAGAGCGTTTTCTACTTCTCTGGTTTGCTCACTCTGCTCTGGGTTTACTGCACCTGCAAGTACCTCCTGAGTGAGAAGGGTGAGTGCAGCCACCTGCATCCCTGGGCTGTAGCATTCCCGAGGATGCGGGACCCCGGTGGTACCTCCCAGCTATTTTCTGCAAATCCTGTGTTTATCCAATTTCATGCCTGGCTTTACACAAAGATGCTTTGTTCAGATGCCTTTCTACAATACACACCGTGTCTCACCCAAGATGCTAAAGCCAGAAGCAAGGTTTTGAGCTCTTGCATTGCTGATTTGGAGTCCCCACGCTGGATTATATCCCCGTGGAGAGCCTGATCCGTCTCCTCAGTTCTCTTAAGCACCAGTGAAAACACCAAACAGAGCATGATCTTCAAAGTGGATTAAGCTAAAGCAGGGCAAGATACTTATTTCAAACTAAGAGCATCTACACATAGAGCTTTTAAAAACCGGTTAATCCGGAATATCTCTTCCCAAATAACTGTCTGGGAGTAATTCCACACATGGGCACACCATTACACCTGGCTACAGCATTATCAGTGTGAGCGTGGCACGTAGGAGCCCGGCTCATCGGGAGCCTGGTGCGTGTCTGGTGCTGCACAAAACCCAAACCTGGTCCTTGCCCAAAGAGATTTCTGTTCAATTATAACAAGAGATATAACAAATGGGTAAAGGTGGCTGAATGGAGGAGTGGGTAGATGCGGCAGAAAAATTTTGGTCAGCATAAGGTGTTTTCACGAGCATCCAATGCTGGTATTGCCAAAAAAAAGAGTTAGAAAGAGATTAAAGGTAGTTGTACAGCAGTCTCCCAGGGCTCCCTCCGGCTGCACAGAAAGTTACTGATCAGAGCTTTCCTTTGTGTGTTCTCTTCCCTGCAGAACTCATCATCCCTGTAGACTATTTGATGCGAGGCCTCTCGATACCCAAGCAGAGCAAGGTTCCCTGGAAGCAGCTCTTTAGGAAGGCACCAATATGGTAGGCAGCTGCAGTGGCCGTGAGTGCTGGCGGGGCTGGGGAGCATCCTTCCCCCGAGGGCTTCTCCTCCTCTCTCTGCTTATTTCTTCTGCCTGTCTGCATTTTATCCACTTACTTATATATTTGGGAGATATGACGGGGTTTTCTAATCCCTTCTGTATAAATAAAGAACTAAAAAGGTAAGCTTGACAAAAGGTGGTTCATGTTCTGTCCGGAGGAATGTCAGGTTTGAATATTATGGGTAAATCTTCCTCCTTCACAGGCTGCTCCCTGTGTGGGTTGTGTGCTCCTCCGGAGAGGTATTCCTCACCGCTCTTGTTAGCAATGCTGCTTGTGATGGGCTCCTAAGAACTGCTGCTCAGGGGCACCGGGTGGCACAGGCTGTGTCCTCATTGCTGGAAAAACATCTTTTTAATGGCCATTTTTGCTTTGGGATGCTGCATTTGGTACTGAAGCTCATCCAAGCATGTTCCCAAGTGCTGTTTAAAGATGGGGAGGAGGGCGATGGGGCTGCAGGGCAGCAAGCCCATTCCTGCCTTGAATAACCACGGAACATCTGCTGATAAGAAATGCCTAGAAATGCCCAAAGAACGCCTCTTGGAGCAGGACAGCTCTTGCAGCATTGGAAAGGACTGGTGGGAAATGTGCTCGCCCGGTTGCTGCTGGAATGAACCTTGCTTGAAGCTGGGGGCTGGTGGTGGGGAAGGAGCGAGCGGTGCTGCGAGTGGCAGCCAGAAGGAGTAGCCATCTATGGAAAAATCTCAGGAAGCAATTGCAGCGCCGTGAGGGGTTTATTTATAGACCAGGAACTGAAATATTGGGTTGCTGGAGTGCCCGTTTCCCACCCAGGGTGACCTGTCACTCCTGATTATTTCCTCCCCGCTGTGTATTTCCAGGGCTGTCATCATCGCTCAGCTCTCCACGGCCAGCACGTTTTTCACTCTCCTTTCCTGGCTGCCAACTTTCTTTAAGGAAACTTTCCCCGAGTCAAAGGTGAGTTGGCTCTGGGACACAGCCCCTGCGGGTCCCTGGGCAGATGAGGTGGTGGGTGCCGGCCGAAATGGGTTCGTTAGGGAGGATGATGATGGCTGACGGAGGTGGTGGGAAGGCTCAGGAGCCGTTACCCCCCTGCACATGCATTTGGAGATGCCAACGAGCATCCTCCCTCCAGGGAGACAGAGGTTTCTGGTTGCTCATTCAAGGATGCTGAAGTGAGCTGGGGAAGAGCTGGGGTACCTTCCGGGCAGGAAAGAGAGGGTTATATTTGGTTTTTTGACTGCTTTTCTCTTCAGGGAAGGATGGTTTTCAAACGGCACAGTGCTCACAACATTGCGCTGTTGCAAATTACCCCCAACACATTCACACTTGGGTTTTCACGGGGTTTTTAACTGTGCTGGCGTTGTATAGCTCAGACCTGACTGAGCTATGAAATGAAAATGATAATTACCGTTAATAATGTGTACTTCAAAAATACTATAAAAGCTTCCCTCTCCTCAGCACAAATGTTGTTCCCATTTCTCAGAAACTCGGGCAACGCTCGTCTGGGCTGAGAGCTGGTATTTTGACCTTATTCTCAGAAACTCAGACAATCTTTTCCACAATGGCTCTGTTAGGTTTTTATCATTTCCAGAGCCGCTTACAAAAGCCTTTTCATGTTACATGTCTAAGGCGCTTTATGGCATACTTGATATTTATATTTAAATCATGTATTAAACCGGCAAACATATTGTTGTGACGAGATCTGTGCACCTCGAGTAATGTGCTTGTGCAGCAGTAATTTACCATCTGTTAAGCATTATATGATGGTGCCCTTATGTAAGATGCTCTATATACGTTCCTGCATCTGATAATCGCTTCATACATGTTGGTGAAATGGGGCTTGAGGATGCTTGGCTTTAAAGGACGGAGGATAATCCTTAATGTGGGAAACCTATGTCACCTACTGGCCAAAGTCCCTTTCTGCAGGTTTGCTGCCATCACCGCTGCCTCCAGCCCATCTGGATGGGGGGGATGGAGGGGTTGGGTCCTGCTGTGAGGGGCTACGGGCCATAGGGACAAGACAAGGGTGGCTTTGGTGTGTTGGGACTGACTTGCTGAGCAACCCCAGCTGGTGTTAACAGACACTGGAGAGGTTACTCCACAAGCCCCGTGGGGTAATGTTTTCAAAAGTGACCAAGCCCTGAAGTTTCAAAGGCACTGAAAGATGCAGAAGGACCATGGTACGATTTCCAGGAGCAGCTGAAATGGGATTATTCAAAACCAAGATTATTCAGCCCTTCTGTGCATCCCGAAGTCAGGCGAGGGAGGAAGGGATGGGGGGATGCCTCCACGGGGTGGTGGGCTCTGAGCAAAGGGGGAGAGGTAGGGGATGATGGATGGATGGATGGATGGGCAGGTTCAACCAGCTGAGATGAAGCCCAGCCCAACCCGCACTGATTTCAGCTCCTCCTGGGATCTGGGCACCAAAATGCCTCTGAGCAGCTCTAATCCAGATGACTGGTAATCGTCTGTGATTACAACTGTAGCAAGCTCCCTTAATTGAAAACAGACCAAAGTATGTTGCTACCCGTAATGTTACCTAATCCTGGCATTAGAAAATCCAGCTCTGTTCCCTCAGTTTCACAGTAACGCTGCTAATGAGGTTGAAACTGATGTTGGAAATTTTGCCACCGTCTTTCCCGCTGACCCATGGGGCAGAGTAGACCCCAGAGCTGGCTTCCCGGGGCTCTCTGGCTCCCCGCCACATCACCTTGCCCGACAGTAAACTTTCCCAGGTCTAATCCCTCTTTCCTGCAGCAGACAGAGCTTTCTGCCTCTCCCTCGGAGGCAGGGTCACCGGGGCAGAAGGAAAGACCACAAACCAGTAAATAGGACAGCCCCGTAATGCTCCTGTCACCTTTGGGGTGGTGCTGGGTGTAGCTGAGAGCTTTGCTGGGTGAAGGGGGCAGAGGTCCCGCAAGAAGTCCCCGTCGCTTCATATTTTTTTTTTTTTCCTTTCTACAAATATCACAGACTATCAAATAAAATATTTGCAGACAAACTCAGCTCTGACAGCAAACCTCTCTTGATTTTTGCTGCCTTTCAGGGCTGGGTGTTTAATGTAGTCCCCTGGCTGGTTGCAATTCCGACAAGCTTGTTCAGTGGATTTCTGTCTGATCATTTAATCAACCAGGGTAAGAGCTCTTTTGGCTTTTCCTCGGCTCTTTATTTTATGCAGTGTGGACAGAGGACCTGGGGGGGAGGAGGTGGGATTGTGGGAGGGAGAAGAAGACCCAGGAAATAGATAACATGAGGTTCTGATGTGAAAGTGGGGTAAATAATCCAGGGTTTGGGACTCCCTTTGATCTCAGCCACAGTATCAGGATTTCAGGAGATGAATTCCATCCATCTGAACAAGGAGACCTGGTGAGCTGTGCTAAACTGTGACTCTCCTTTCCTTTCCAGGCTACAAAACCATCACCATCCGTAAGTTCATGCAGGTAAGAGAGCTGAAGCCGGAGGAGAGACACCTGAGCTGCCTGCCCAGCTCTGCTTGCATGGCAGGTTAGACCCGGCACGGAGCTGGGGAGGTGGGTTTAGGTGGAAAGGGGAAAGGGTCTGAGCTTTGAGACAGACTGATGGTCAGTGCGTGTGGGAAATGAAATCCAGAGGAAAACCCCGACCGAGGAAACAGGCGTAGACCAAGGGTAATGTTGAGCACAGAGATTTGTGAGTGCTCCGAAGAGGTTTTCTGTCAGAGGCAAAGGCCAACCATACGCTCTCACTCCAAATGACCCCTTAGATATTGAGAAAATAGCAATACAAGGATGAGCAGAAATAGAAATGCTGGGAGAGAGCACAGCTTTCGCTGCCCCGCAGCGTCACAGCTCCGGACAGAAGGGCAGTCCCCGCTCTGACACAGAAAGGCAGGACACCGGGGCTAAAAAGGGCCTGAGAAACACCTGGTGCACACAAGCTCCTGCCATTGTGAAGGGAACAGTTTGTCCCTGAAAGGAGTCACTTTCTTCCTTGCAGAAAATGTGCTGTGGTATTTAATTTTCCCTTTCTTCCAGGTCATTGGCTCCGGCGTCTCAAGCATTTTTGCTTTGTGCCTGGGCCAGACATCCAGTTTCTGCAAAGCCATCGTCTTCGCCTCCGCCTCTGTTGGGCTTCAGACCTTTAACCACAGGTAACGAGGGTGATAACGACGGGAGCTGTGGCCCGTAGCTCTAATTCCACACTCATAATTTTGGGGTCTTAGAGGAGGCTGCCTCTGTCCTGACTGTCAGAGCAAGAAGCGGCGCTGGTCCGAGCATCCTCTCTTGGTCCCTGCGAGGTCGGTGGAGTCTAGTGCCCGCTGGGTTGGAAATGATCCAGCAAATCTCTAGCCTGGGGAAGGGCTTGGACCAGCAGGTATTAGGGAGATGAAGCAGGAAAGGAATTGTGTTTTGGCCCCTCTGAGAGCTTTGAGATGAATCCTTTTCCTCCTGGTGCTCTCCCGTGCTCTTCACCCTCAGCCTGTGTCCTCCCCTCTCCTGCCACTGCCGGTTATTGTCCCAGGCCCCTTCCTTTTGTTTGACAAAGGAAACTTTGTGTAAATGATGAAAAAGCGATTGTGCTCCATTAAAACTCCCATTTCCCCCCTGGTCTTTCTTTCTCACCAGTGGCATTTCAGTGAACGTACAGGACCTGGCCCCCTCGTGCGCCGGCTTGCTGTTCGGTAAGGACCCGCTGGAGAGGGGGGTGTACAGGGGGGGACACGGGTGTCACCCTCACGGTTTGGGCAGGAGTAGCTCCGTATGTGCAGCCTCAGCTTCCTGCTGTGAGACTCCTGCTGTTGCTGGGGGTGGGCAGCCCCACCAACCTGCCAGATGCTTATCTGTCCCACGGGGAGGGGATGGGGCCGGTGTGGGTTGTCCCAGCCACCAGCAGGACATTTGGCTGTGCCTACGGGTGTGGGTTTCTGCCCTACAGTCCCTTTCTTTTCCTTACAGGCGTTGGGAATACAGGCGGAGCCCTCCTAGGTAAAGTACCCTCCTGCAGCTCATCCTTTCCCGGGGAGTCCTCTCCTCGCAGGGGGCAGGATCTGGCCCCAGGGCCTTTGCATTTCTTTCTCGTCTCTTTTCTCCTGTCCCAGGTGTCATTTGCGTGTACTTGGCTGGCTACCTGATTGAGACAACCGGCTCCTGGATTTCTGTGTTCAACCTGGTGGCCGCTGTTAACAGCGTTGGCCTCTGTGCATTCCTCATGTTCGGGGAGGCCCAGAGGGTGGACACGGACTCTGCATATGTGGACCTCTAGAGATGAGTCCAGCAAGCAGCCGAGGACCAGGAGAGTGTCACACCTATGTGTCATTGTTGCACAAGTGCCAAAGAATTTTTTATTTTTTTTTAAGGTGTTTAACAGGAAAAAGTATACTGAGACCAAGTACATAATGGGTCTGGATGAAACCCATGGGAGAAAAGAAATTTAGAATGCATTTTTTTGCTCAGGGCATAGCTGATGGCCTGCAGAGCCGTCCAGCTCAACATCTCCAGTGAGGATACAGCCCGTGTGACCGGTTTGCCCCAGTTTGTCTAGTGGACAAATATCCATGTGGCCAAAGCAGCTTACCCGGCTTGTCTCCGGAGGGAGCTGTGGTTTGCCCTGGAGAGGGGAGCAGGTCCCTTCTGTCCCCTGACTGCAGGGACGGTGGCTGGCTCTCGGGCAACACGTGTCCTCTGAACTTCATGGAAGGAATAATCCAAACAAATGTACCTCTGACCTTAACCCTCCCTCGTGTGCCTTCATTCCGCAGTCTGCTGGACGGGTACAAGCCAGGTCTACAAGAGAAAGGGTGGTGAGATGAATTCAAGGCTTCCCTTCAGGGGAAGTCTTCAGGCTGGATGTCTACCACGGACCCAGGAGCTGCCTTCGTGGCGCTGGAGCTGAGCTGGGGGCTGCAGAGCAGAACGCTCAAGCCAGTGGAGCCCATCTTCAAGGTCAAGGGCTCCCACCTCTCCCCGCTCGCTTTCCTCCAGCCCTGAGCCAAGGCAGACCACCTCCAACGTGAGAGGGAGGAGACCTGCCATCGCCCGTGGTCAGGCTCAGCTGGGCTGACCTCGCCGGGTGGGTGCCACCGAGGAGCTGTTTTCCCACAGGCTGTGAATGTATAGGAAGAGCAGGTCCCGTTCTGCGCTATGGATCTGAACTCCCAGCTGCTTTCTGCTTGAGCAGACGTGTCCTCCACGTGCTCCCCGAGGGCCACCGGAGACTTTCCAAAGAGCCTGCAAGGGGCAGGTTTGGTTTCTACGTTAAGCATAAAGCAAATTTCTGCATCAGGGATCCATAGTGCTGGCTGTGGATCCCTGCGGTTCCCCGTGTCAGAGGGAAGTACTGGGCTGCACACGCCTCTGAGCCTGAATGTCTTAAGTTATTTATAAATGTTTTTAAATTTAAGTACCAAATTCTATATTTTATGTACTTGAGGCCTGATTCTGCATGCTTATTTTGAGTGGTGCTCCCACCAAACCCCACAGTATTTATAGAAGGGAAGGATTTACCAGCCTACAGTTTCTGGTTTTGTAGGATCTATTTTAAAGGTGACATTTCATATTAAAGCAATTCGTTGCTTTTCCTCCCACCCCTTGCTTGCAGCCTGAAAAGTTCTTTTTGATTTCTCTAGTGCTTGCCACAAAACTTCAGCTGAGACTTGGGACCAGATTTCTCAAGGGACCTCACCCTGCAGGAAAGCGATAGGTTCAGATTCATTGTCCTTAAAAAAAAATAATTAATTATCCCCTGCTTCTCCTTTTGTTTTGGCCAGATTTCTTCTTGGAAGCAAGGTTGGAACCATGTTAAGTTTCTGAGTGGCTGGGTTTATAGCGAAAATAGTGACAGACTTTTAATTGCAGAGACAGTAATGGGTGCCACTAAGCTGAGCTGGGCTCCTTATGGGGGGTATTAAGAGGTAAAGATGCAACTGCCTGATGTCTTCACAAGAAAATACAGGGTTGGTGTGGCCTGACTGGGGGCCAGAGAGACAAGGAAGTTGTTTTTTTCTCCTTCTGTGCTTTTTTTCCCTAAAAGGCTGGTTGGTACCACAGGTACAGCCCTGTATCTGGGGTGAGCCAGGACACACCAACACTGCTGGGAAGCCTCGGAAAACCAGCAGGGAAAATGGGGAGGGCACAGAGCAAATGCAAACCAGGCTTTTTTCTGGTTTTTTTTTTTTTTTTTTTTTTTTTGTTTGGTTGTTTTTTTTTCTTTTCTTTTATCATCTTCCCTGGCCATTCGGCGTCGCAGGTCAGGAGCAGGAGGAGTGAGTTCTGGTTCTCTTTGCTGGTTGCACCATTTCTTGTGCACGAGCTGGTGAGCTTAAATCATTTACGCTCGAACCAGGCAGCTTGGCCACCCCTTGGCTCTGCAAGTGGGGAAACTGGGAATTAAAACCTGCAAAAGAAAGTCAGCGTTGCTGGCTGTGCCTTCCCTGTAAATCCCGCTGACACTTTGGTGAGCGGTCCGGATTGTCTGGCTAATAAGTTAAATATTTAAAGTACATTTGAGGCTTCGGTTTCATTATGTTCGTACCTCTTTGGTGAAGTATCGAAACCATTTTACATGGTGTACTATTATTTGTTTAAGCGACCTTGCCAAAGCTTGCTGTCTGAGAGTTTTTGTTAGGGAAGGACCTCAAAAAATAAAGGCAGCGAATACGTTTGCACACTGTCTGATTCTCCTTTGAATGCAGAGGTGCTCGTTTGCGTGATCAGTGAGGGACAGACAGAGCTCCAGTGTGTTCAGTGTGATTAACCCCTTAGGGCTGGTGGGAGAGGACAGGGAGGCTGTGCTGGGAGAATATTGTCTAGGCTGGGAAACTATCTGGGCTGGCAGATTTTCACAGCAGCCTTGTGTGGACTCGTGTGCTGGACCTCAGAGTACATCCAGCTACATCTTCTTCCCACTTATTTGGGAAAAATGACTGAAGAGCCGTCTTCAGCAGAGCTGTGGTCAGTACAGCATCAGGGGACGTGGTCTAGTATAATTTGTTAGAGTAATAACACAAATTAAGCAAGTCTTCTGTTGGGTGGGATACACCCCTGCAGCCAGATCGCCTTCCACTTGGAAAGGGTGTTAAAAATAGTACATTCCCAACTTTTTTTTGCATCCTGGCTGATAGGTTCGAGCAGATGCCAACAGAGGGAGCTGTCTGATTTGGGATGTGGCAGCTCCCAGCCGGCCGAGAGCTGCCGAGCCTGGCCCTGGCACAGCTGGCACAGCTGGCACGGGTGGTGTGGCTGGTGCGGATGCTTTGGCTGGCACAGCTGGCACGGTTGGCACAGCTGGCACAGCTGGGCAGCGAGCAGAGCCTGTCCCCACCGAGGAGCAGCCCTGGCTGGTGGCTCTCATCGCCAGAGCCTGTGCTGGGGGGTACCAGGACCTTCTGTCCCAGCATTCGCCTTCCCTCTTCATGTGACAATTGTCCAGTAAGTATGGGGACAGTGAGCAAAGGTTTGGGAGTACGTTTTAAAAGGAGAAATAGCCACTAAAGGAATTTTCAAATCTCATCTGTTGGGTCAGGTAATCAAGAAAATGTCTTTAAGGACTGCAGAGTCCACTAATTTTCTCCTCAATGTGCTCAGAAAAAAAAGAGCATGAATCTTCGTGGTATGAAAACGATGCTGATGATAATTTAGCAGAATGCAAGTTATCCTCAATTTTTGCTGTCCTTTTGCTCCTTTTATAAAGGCACAGACAACCCCTGACATACACACTTGAGCTGTTTTGACCTGAAAAGCCCTAGAAGCCACAGACCCACCTTAAACCTTGCCCTGTCCTTCTTCATGGTATCCTGTGACTGTGTAAAGCCTGAGGGAAAAGGACGAGCTCTGCCTCGTTCCTTAAAATTGTGTGGGTGCCAGGTCTACCCTGCCTGCCAGCCTGGAGCCCGGCTTCCAGCCTGCCCGGAGCAAGCAGGGACTGGTGCGGTGCAAGAGGGACTGGGAATCTGGGACTGGGCTTAAAGGCTGATTAATCACAGGTACATCGTGTTGCCACTGTGGGTTGGAACTGATGGACCAGTTTGTATTTAAATTGTTTGGGGCACATTCAATAGCTGGCTCCAGAGCATTGGAAGGATACTGTTTTATTGCAGTTTGCATAACACTAAATCAATAAACACATTCAAGCAGATGGAAAGCAAAACACAGGAGAAAAATAGCACTATTTGGAGGAGAAAAGAAATAGCAAAGAGCCCTTCGTGCTGATACTTTCGCCTTGAAAAGACAAGCAGATGCTCTCACAGCAGAGACCTGATCTCCCATCCACCTGCCAGCTCCCCGGGGCTGGGACATGCCCCAAAGACACCGTCGCTCTGCAAAGGGCACCCAGCGCCGTAACAAGCAAAATATCACCGTTTATTGCAGCCGTGACCTACCGCAGGGCACCTAATGAGGAATTTTCCATTTCAAACTTTAACGCAATAATTAAGATGTCCATTAAGGTCTTTACAGTTTGACTGCTTGTAATTAAAAATAGGGGGCACGGGGAGGGTGGTGATGGCAAGGAATTGCCGTCCAGGGCATCAGGCTCCCGCCAGAAGCTTAAGTGCTCACCTCGATTTTTCTTCTCTGTTTTGTTTCTTTCTTCAAAATAACTTTCTGGGGTTTGTTTGGAACCGTCCTCAGGGCAGGTGGCCTGAAAAACGCATGAAAACCAATCTTAGTTCCCACAAATACTTGGTTTTAAAAAAGAGCTTTTCCTCTCTATTGAAACACCTCTGAAACAGGGATGCTCCTGGGCTGCAGGTTTCGGGGGTGTCTCTGAGCAGGGGCTCTGCAGGCTGTCCTTGGATGACCTTGGGCCAGGCTGTCCTGTCTGATGGCCACGGGGACATGGTGAGAGCCAGGAAGGCTGAGTTCCATCTGCAAAGAGTCACGGGAATCACCCAAAAGCACAGCGTGACCGTAAGCCCCAGGAACAGTAACTGGGGTTTTTACGCTCCGGTTGGTTCCCAGACTGGTTTAGCTCCCTGCTTACACAGTTCCCAGTGCTGGATGAGGGGTGGGGTGGGTTTTAATCCAATAATGAAAAGAGAAGAAACCCCCACATCAACCCACAGCTCCCAAAGTGTCTCTGCTCCTGGGAGGCCAAAGCCCCATTATCCAGTAATAGGATTTGGCCTCCTAAAGCGGGACTGAAATACTTGTAAAATTTTGTTCCCAAATCACCAGATTTTTGCAAAGGATTAACAAAAACTAATGATTTGACTGAGGAAGTAGCTGCCAGACAAGCCCCGGCTGATCCCTTGAATCCCTTCCCAAATTGTAAAACCACCAATTTGCTGGTGACTCGCTCTTGTTCTTCCAAACACTGCGCTGGGCGCGATCTGCTGGCACTTTGGCATTAATTATTCTCTAATAAATTGTTTTTAATTTCAGCTCCAAAGGAAAAAAATAAAATAAAAAAAGAAAAAATCCCACTTCCATGGGAGACAGTGGGAAGGTACACGTGTAGCAATTACCAGTAGGATTTTACACAAAGAATTAACAACCTACTCGCGCATGTCCTGCTTTCTCATTAAAGGCAAACCGTTTGTGGTTGACAGGGGATTTTCCTGTGCAACCATTTAGGCTCGTTGCAGCTGTTAAATTCCTTTCATGTTGGGGTTTTTTTTCCCCCCCTCTCTCCTACCAAGTCTCAGACAAACCCGCTCATTTACAGTCTCTCCTGTGCACCTGAGTTCCGTGTGAGGAGAACGCTTCCACGGGGCTCATCCCTTCAGATGCCCGGAGCCAGTGTGAGCCTCAGCTGGTCACCAGTGCCTTTCTGTGCTTTTGCTCTTATTTTGCCCCAGACAAGACAAGCGACAGCTCGTGCCCATGACCCCAGTGTCACAAATTTCCCATCTTCACTCACTTTTCACGTGGTTTCACTGCTGGGACCGATCTGCTCCTCGGCACGTGCAGCCCCCACTGCCTCCTCCAGCATCCTCCCTCCAACTCCTCCATCCCGTGGTCCAGCCCTCCCCCAGCCCCTCTCCACAAGCCCAATTAGCAGGTTTGGGGGAGCAGCCAAGATCCCCCCACATTTCCCCGTGCTCACGGGAGGGAGGATGTGCCCTCTTCTTCTGCACCCCAGACCCTGGTTATTTACTGGTTATTGAGCAAAATAACCCCCCTAAACAAATAGTATTATCAGCAAGAGCATAATCACTTATCAGAAAGGAGGTTTTCAGGTGAGTAATTTATCGTGATCTCCTTTATTTCATTTTATTTCAGCCCATCTGGGGCACAACTGTGCTTTGAAAAAGGCTGGAAGCTGCAGTTCCCACCGCAGGAGCCACCTGGACCCCCAAGAGCTCAGCATTAAAACCTCCGTCCTTGCAATTTCATTTTAGAGCAGCCTCTAAGTAGGACACGTTCTGCAACGAAGTGGGTGACCTGAGAAACGTTTGCACAGCCCTGGGCTGTCCTGCCAGGAGAGCCAATGCCGTTGGGAGACGGGCTGTTCTGCACCTGGGCAAGAACGTTTGGATCCAGGGACCGTGACAAACTTTTTCAGAGGGGTACCTGTTTTCCTGGGATTTTGTGCCTGGAGTCAGCTGGGAGTATGGAATTCAAAACGAATTAATTTCCTAGCTAAATGATGCATTTTTCAGGATTAAAAGCTATGGGGAAATTTTGATTAACCTCCAAATCAGATTTTTTTCCTGGCTCGTGGCTCCACGATGAGCTAAGTGAAAAGCCTTAGCCCTTATGTGGCCAAACCCTGGATGCAGCTCTTCATCCTTTGAGCTCTACCAAATACCAAGTGATCTCTCCCACCACCCTCAGGTCATTTCAATATTTTGAGACACACACTGGTTTTGATTTTGATTCAAGTTAAAAAAAAAAAAACTGATAAAATTACTGAAATCTGGAAACAGAGATAGAGCCTTGAGATGGACAAACTCTTCCTGGCAGGTTTTGGAAATCTTCTGTGATAGCTTTGGGTTGAAAAATGGGAACTGTCTGGGAGAGCTAAAAAATAAACATGCCTGGAACCAGCTGTATTTTAAAGGGTTTAGGGCAGAAACCATGCCTGAAAGAGCATCATTAAGATGTATTACCCACAGGTTTAAAGGATATGGATAAAGCTGTTCAGGATGGAAATTGAACCAGATTCAGTGTTGTTTCAGAACCAGATATGCTCGTTCACGTGCAATTAGCCCCTGAATTTTCCATGGTAGTTACACCCGCCTGTGAGGGCTGTACCTGCGTGCCCTGTCACGGTTAAAACACACAGGGAGTCGGGATGTGAAAATCTGGCTTGGAAATGTAACAGCGAGGTAATGCAATTTGGGGTATTACTGCTTGGTTTTGCTGTTGGGATGGAGAGGGGGATAAAGGTGGCAGCATCTGCCTCCAGGAGTGCTCTGACCTTTGGAAACCAAGAGGAGCTTTGCTTTAGCACCTGCCCTTCTCTGCAGAGCCAAAAACTATAGCATGAGCAAGAAACGGCATATTTTGGCACTGCTGAGGGCTTTGGTGTTTGTGGATGACTCTTTGACACCGGGCTGGTAGGAACACGTCACGTCAGTAAAAACACAGTTTTCTCTCTTTTCCTGCAGCGCAGTGCCAATTGTTATCCTCTTCTGATGGTGCCTGTTCATCCTCTCCCTCCTCCTCCTCCTCCTCCTCCTCCTCCTCCTTGGAGATTTCTGGATTAAAGAATAAAGCACAGAATTGATTTCCTGAACGTGCATTAGAGAGGATTATTCCAGGAGATTCATCTGTGTTTGGTGGATTAATATTTCCCAGGAAGGGCATCTCCGATCTCAGCCGATACTTCTCTCAACGTATCCTGGAACATTTTTTTGCTTTTGCAGGCAAGGAGGAGCATCTGTAACAGCAAGGGACAGACAGCAGAAGTTCACAGAACCAGTGCTGGAGCCTCAGAATCTTTTGTAACACCAGCATTTCCCATATAAACAGAAGAAGAAGAATTCTGCCTTTTCTTTATTCTGCTAATAATAAAGAATAAAACCAGATACGCACCAGACAGACACAGAGAACGTTACCAGCACCAGGGAAATCAGGTACAAATCCCTGTGTAGCATCACTTGCCACCAACAGCACTCTCTGAGAGAGGGGCACAGCATTCAAATGACTTAGGGGCCTGTCCAATTAATTAATTTGACCTCCTTACCCTGCCCAAACATAGCAGATCAAGGGCCTATTATGTTATAAGAGCAATCTGTGAAGTCTTTATAGCAATGTGTGACTCTGAATTATGGTTAACAGCCAAAGTGGAGCTAAAGCTCCCTCCTGGTCTCTCTTGTGCGAGGAGGAGACTGTGTATAATCAGCAGAAGAGGCAAAACCTTTTCCCAAGAGGGGTGGAGGCGAGTCAGTCCCAAACCCTAATTGAGACCTCAGAGACCAGCCTTTAGATGTCAACCAGCCAGACAAAGAGTGATTGCTCCTCTGTCATGCTCGGACAGATCAGCTGGGCTCCCCTTGCACCCACCTTTAGCAGGGCCTGGTCTGGTAATGGGCAAAAGGAAAAAGAAGAAAGGAATGAAAAAAATCAGATTGGAGCAGGGAGGCAGAAGACAGCATTCAGAAGGACTGCCTATCCATCCCTGGAAATTTTCTTCCAGGTATTGGCCACTTCATCTTCTAGTGCTCTTGTGTAGTCCAAGGTCTGCAAGGAGCCCTGCTGTAAGGCAGGGTGGGTTAGAAACCGAGATAGGGACCAGCACCCACAGGCAGAATTGTCCTTCCCTGTTGTCAGCACATCTGGCAGCTGCTTCAGAGAAGGAAAGGATCGTCACTTTTATACCACCCCCTGATCTGAGGAAGGCACTAGATGTTGGAGACTTCTCCGTACCCCTGTGTACCTAAACAGTAGTGATAGTGGGATAGTGTCTTCCTTTTCTCCCAATTTCTAGTATTCTGTAAATGATGTTTTCTCTCTAAAAGATTCCTCCCCCTTCCCCAAGGTCTGCCCGAAAACAACAGCTCTTAAAATAAAACATTTGGGGTTCAGTATGGGTACAATCCACAGGAATTTCTCTTCCTTTCATTTTCCAAGTGTTTTGAATGGAAAACCTCAACCAGATGGCGCCCGAGAGAGCACGTTGCAGCTTTGCATTTTTTGGGACTGACAGGACTTTACCCTCAGCTGCAAAATAGCTTCTTTCACACCCCTCCTTATAGCAGCCCTTTTGGCAACACAGCTCAGTAATTAAAACCTGCACTTGAGAAGCGATCCCTCTCACTGTGGAAATTAGAGATGTTCCTCCTGAGCTCCCAGGGGCTGGGGAGCCACCCGAGGACCTGTCCCCACCGAAGACCTGTCCCCACCATGGTTTTACATTAGGAAAGGGAGGGAAAACACGAGAGCGATAAAAAGCCCAGCCCTGGGAGAGAAAAGAGCTGCCTGTGCTCAAACTGCAGCTCGTCGTAAATCTCCCCCCGCACAGCAGCTCCGCTTGCTTGATAAATGATGCTCCAGCCTGAAGTGTCAAAAGGAAAGAAATAAAAAACACTTTTTTTTTTTTTCTTCCCCTACTTCTTTCTAGTTATTTTTGACAAGCGGGAAGAGAACAGGGGGAGAGGGAAAGGCTGAGGCATGTTTGATATACACTTTTGACGGAGCTTTTACTTTATTATGTTTAATTGAAAAGTGTTAACGTCGTCCGACATGAATATTCAGCTGATGCCTTTTGGTGCTGTTCCAGGAGTTACGATCGCCTGTGATTCCACTACGGCTTCTCAGCACGGAGCCCTGTCAAAGCCAGAGTGACAGTGGGGAAGCTATTAATTGAAATAGCTTCATTAATTAGTAATTAACAGCAGGGTAATGACTATGTCACACATCGTATTTCAATGAATGCCCTTCATGTGTTATGGGGCCTTTAATTAAAGAATATGCATTTTAATTAAAGGCAAGTTTGGCCCTTTGGCCTGTGGAATACAAAAGATGTCTCTAACTTTCAGGGCTGGGAGGAGGAAAGGTGAGCGTGGGGGGAAACGGGACGGGTGCAAGTCCTTTCAAAGTTAAACCCCCACCGCCGCCTGGTGAGAAGAAGCCACTGTGTCTGCAGGATCCGTGGGAGAAGCCAGATCCCAGAAAACCTCCTCTTTGCTCAACACAGTGGCCACATTCGTGTCTGACCGAGGGAAAATGCAGGTTTTGGGGGTGTTTGGAGCAGCTCGAACACAGGTCCCATCCTTCGTGAAGGCTCCTTGGGAAGAAAATAAGTGTTACTCCCAAGATGAGAGTAACACACACACAAGGGATGGAAAGGATCATCTCAATGAGCCAAATGGGACAGATTACAGCAGATTTCAGTCTTCACACATTGTGCTAGTTAGGATTTACTCCCCGGGATTGGAGCGGGCACAGGGTTGCTTTCTGTTGGCTGGAAGCACAGCTCTTACTGGGATGATCCCATGCACATGCTTGGAAAGACAGTTTGGGGGTTTGGAAAGTATATGGACTGCAGGGTGAGCATCAAGGGAAAGTTTGGGAAAACAGATCCAAGGTGCCCGAGAGCTGTTTACAGTCTTGAGAAAAAAATTACAAAACAATAAAACCTCAACCCAACCCACTCAGAAACAACCACCACAAGGGTTCCTTTACATTTTGATAAAAAAAAAAAAAAAGGATTTACGTTTTAAAAACAAAAAGCTTCAGAGTGGTTCCTTTCAAAAATAAACTCTACTCCCCTGACATCCCGATCTGAAAGACTGAAGAGAAGCTTCCCAAATGTGATGAGGATTAGATGAGTGAGACATTGCATTTCAAAGAGAAAATGGGACATCAAAGGCGGCTCCAGCCCGATATTGAAGTACCCACCCAGGAGGGCTCCTGCCTGGAGGATCGGGCATGGCAGAGGTGGTGGCTGCTGCTGGGGGTGCTTGGAGAGAAGGTGGGAAGGGCAGGAGGCAGCCCCATGTCCTCCTGAAGGCAGCTGGGGTGTGGATCGGGCCAACGCGGGTTTTGGGAAGCACATCTGCCTCTCTCAGCTAATGATGCTGGTTGGAAAGTCATCGCTTTGCCCCCTGTGCCGCTGAAACGTCAACAGCATAATTGCCTCTTTAACCAACCCCAGAAATTAATTTAATAACAAGATAAGAGCATCATCTGCCTCCCCACCTGGCCATTTCCAGAAGGTATTGGGTGAGGCATCTTTTATATTGCCAGCGTGTCTCAGGGACGGCCAACCCCACCAGGACCGTGGGCTCATCCCTCAGTCCACCACATGGAGAGGACGCTGTTTCCCTCCAGCAGACCAGCAGTTGTCTCAATTTATGGGCTACAAAAGAAATTGTGCTAAAACTTGGTCATAAAAAACAATTTTCACCAGGTGAAGATAATTTATACTCCTATTGATACTAAAATATGACCCTATCGCTGCATTAGAGCCCTGAACTCCTCCAGGATCTCTTCAGCTTCATCAGAGAGGGTGCAGAGAGATCTGTGAGTCCCTGATGTCCAACAGCACTAACTGAGCCCACCCTGGGTCTTGGCATGGGTCAAACCCTTCCAGACCCCCCCAGTACATGGTAGCTGGAAACTGGGACACACACTTACACACCAAACTGAGACCTGGTGGCTGCAGTGAGAGGAGGAGACGCAGAGGAAATAAGTTTTGGAGCAACGTGGAGTGGGACGGGGAGGTACCATCTGCCAAATCCCTTCTGCTGCTCTGGGGAAATACACAGAGAAAACATGGTGATGTCAAAATTCAGAGTTAAACTTTGGAGGAGAAGTTGGGGGAGGGAAAACGTGTGAATCTCTCAGGGTACCCGAGTATGGTAATTAATGTTAATAACATTAAATAATTTAAATGGACAAGCAATATTTTATATTATATTTCTTTGGCATTTTTAGTGGTGTCACACCGGGTTTGTCCTTGTGTCCTGGATGAGTGAGATCCCATTCACCATGAATAAAACCAAGGGTGACTTTGGGGTCAGTTTTAAAGTTATTTTTTTTTTTTCTATTTCCTAAAGTAAAATTCCAGGTATGAAATTCCTGCTCAGGTGGGAGCATAAATTGTACAGACGCAAATGATTTATTTTCTTTGCAACAGCAGGTATTTTGTGCAATTGTGGGAAGATGGACCCTGTTTCTATTCACCACTGAGGCGTATGTGTGTACATTTTGCTGTTACACTTGCTCAGACACCAAGAACAGCATATTTTAAACATATTTTCACCTCCTGGCCCCACATCCATTCAAGACCCCCTGGGTTTGGTTTCAGAACCTGTGCTAAAGTTGTGACCGAGCTGGAGGGGAATGTGCCATCACAACATGTGTCAAAAAAACTGCCTTTGGTTTTACCACGATTGTTTATACGGCTGTTAAAATGCTGTTGGTGCGCTCAGCTGTGTATAAAGCACGGAGACCAGGTTTGCCTCCTGAATAAGGCTGCTTGAAAAATCACATATGAATTTTTGAAAGGAAAACGGATCCCTAGGTAAATAAATTTTGGTGGCACACAGAATAGCAAAAGGTGCTATAGTTTTTGTAAAAATAACAATCAAACCCTCTTGTTTTCCAGTTATCTGATCTGTAACGCTGGCTGGATTCACCTTAGTGGAAAAAATCCTAAATGAGTCTTCATTTTGTTCACCAGTTCTAACAAACATAAATCCTGATTTAGGGTCAATCTTGATAGACTAAACCTAAATATACTGAGCACAAAATTCCTGGATTGTCCCAGCCTTATCCCTTTCCCACTGCAGGGCAGAGAGATGCTTGGGGTGGTTTTAGACGCAGCCCTTTGCAACTCTGCAGCTGGAAAATTCATCAAAATACAGTAAAAATCCCTGTTCAGACACAACGCAGACCAGGGACTGGAGGCTGGCTGGTCTCCGTGTGACATCTTGGCCACAATTTTCCTTTTTATTCGCAGGCACAGCAACAGAGTCCATCCTGGACGTGACCCACCCTGTGCAGAGCAGAGTTTGGCTCTGACTCAAGGCGACTGAGATTCAGGTCTGATGATGCTCATGAGGTTGGGAGCTTGAGGGCTCTTCATGTGGGAGAAGAGTCTACCATGAGTCTGCCCATTAGGTCCAACTCGTTAAGGTAATTGCTACCCAATGGCTCCTGTCCTTGGCCACGGGATGCCAACAGCCCGGTCTGCGGCCGATGCTGGCTCTGGAGTCAATCCAGCGCCGCTCTGCGCTTCAGCTCCGCCTGGGAAGAGCATCGTGGCAGAAGAAAGACAGACGTATCCCATTTACAGGTTTAAGTGACATCCAAACATCCCTGCGACGTGCGCTGAAAACCCATGTAAATGCTTGACCTTGCTCTGCTTTCCCTCTGTTGTACAACTCCAGGAGGGGAGCCAACTTGTCCCTTTTTTCCTCTGCTTTTTTTTTTTAATGCCTTGTTTGTTGTGTACCAGCAGTCGCCTCATCACTTTCAAATCAAACGTCGTCTTCCTTTATGCTCCCAGAAATTAAAATGTGGCAAGGTCTTCTATTTTTTTTTCTCTTTTTTTTCCCTTGTTTTTGAACAGCAAGATTAAAAGTTGTTTGAAGAATAATGTTTTCCTAAGTTTTAGCTGACATTCAATTTTAATGACTTTTTAAACAAAGTAACTATTAACTGTGCATCGTTTTATAGTTTCCTGATGTCTGACAGGTGTTTTTGCCCATGTGGGAAACAGATGCTAATAACATTTTCCCTAATAGCTCATAAATAATAAGCATTTAGCATTTTCCTTTGTATACTGCTCTGTCAATAGCCAATTTACTTTTCAGAAGCCACAACGTTTTCCTGTCAATCAGTTTTAGCCTCGGGCACTTTTTGGTGATTAGAAACCCCTTAGAGAGCGAGAACTCCAAATTAGTTTTAAATAAAAAATAAGAATATTCATGCTGTTGAACATCTAAAGGTAAAAAAAAAAAAAAAAAGATCTGGGTACATAAGTATCACTGGTGGGATATTAATACTTCATAGAAGTGGAGTGACCAACTGTTCTCAGGAGAAATGCAGCAAAGACAAGCACATGACACAAAGAAAGTGATGTATGCTGGAGAAAAATAACTTTTTATTTAAAAAAAGGAAGTAATTTAGGGGTTTGCTAAAAAGCTTTAACTCTAGGTGAGCTCTATCACCTTCTCATTTGGAAAATAAGCAACAAATCTAAGCACAGCACTCTGATGTCTACTGTGGTGGCTCATTCTCTCCATGTGCCTTAGATTGAGCCCTGACATTTTGTCTCTTTCCAGACAAGAAAAGGGCTGAATCCAAAATCTTTCCCCTGAGGAGAGAGCAGATGCAGAGCTGGGAAGTCCACAGTGGAGGGCACCAAACCCAGGAGGTACCTGGAGGACCATGGGGAGCAGGGACCGGCTCTCCAGGCATTGTCTTCTGCTGGTTCATCCCTGCAGAAACCCTCCCTTTTCCACAGTCACAAGAAGTCTCAGATAAAGGTCCAGACATCTCCTGTCAGACCTTTTAGGCTTTGCTGTAATATCTACACACCTCCTAGGTAAAAACAGTTTTAATAAACTCCATTTGAATCACTTTTTTTTTTTTTTTTTTCCCACTCGATCACAATAAACAGCACTTTGGAAGAGAGAAGAACTTTGTGCTCCAAGATTCAACCCAAATTATCTGGTGGTGGTGTGTTCAGATTTCACACCAGCTTTGCATCACCTGAGTTTATCACATCAGCGTTTTGGGGCCTGTTGGACCCGCAGCAGAGTTCTGGCCACTGCTGGAGACCCGATACCTGTATGGATGGGGCTTGGCTCCAACACCGTTAGGCTTTTACTGCATAAATGAGCTGAAATTCGTTGATTTCACTGTTCATTAGCCTTACATCATTGCATTGCATCGTAATACATGGCTCTTCCGCCAGATTTATTTCCTCATTCATTTTGCAAGAGAAATGGAGTGATGCAACCTTCGCCAGCCAGTGCAAAAGGCAGCACTTTATTTTAAGAGAAAGTGGCCTCATTTATTCTAACATATTGACCTGAAGCTCCGTGGCACGCTGACATATCTGCAGCCGCGCTGAATATCATTAAACCCCAAGGGGTCCTAGTTAATCAGATGTAAACATGAATAATGCAGTGACATAAAATGCAGGTATCACGTATGTTCAAGACAAAGGGTCAGGCAGTGGGTTGGTTCTGCTGGTTGATTTTTCTCCTCGAATGAAGGAAAAGGAAACTTTTGCCCTCAAATGAAGTGATTCTTCAATTCTTGCCATCAAACATGACACCAGTGACGTGACCCACATCGCTTTCTTCCTTGACGAGCTCATTTTGTAGCAGCAGCAGTGTCGCATCAGCTCCTTTTGAAATGATGGCAATGAAATGGTTAACGGCAGTGCTAAATGACTGTCCCTGGGTTCAGATTCAGAGCAGAGGTGAGGGTTTCTCTAAGCAATTCAGGCTGCCTGGCTGCCCATGCAGAAGGCAAACATGCCCGATGTTTCAATTCACATGTGGTGACTTCCTAATAATAGGGGTGTTAATTGAGAGTAGAATAGCTCTAGCAGGTGAGTAACAATTAGCTCCTGCTTTTACAAAACGTAGCATGGCACATCCATGCTTAGTAGGCTGGAAATCACTTTTGCATGTCTAGGTTTTAAAGCTAAAAGATGGCTGTTCTGGAAGTGAAAGGGCTTCTGGCACCAGGCTGGAGCATCACGTTAGCTGTCATCGCTCCAGAAGAGCTCGAGAACAGCCCTGGCATCGCTGACTGTCGGGTGCTGGGTTTTGTTTGATGCCTTCTGCTCAATTCCCAACTCGATAATGTCCTTCAAGGAGCACTTGCCAGGAGGAGCTGGACAAAAGAAAGGTCGATGTTTGGTATTGCTGGGATCATAACGCCTTTTCATGGTCTGGGTGCTGATGGGGCACCAAAACCTGCGGGAAGTTTTGAGACTCGCTCTCCAGATGGTGTTGGGTGGGAATTGTCACCACTGAGCAGCTCAGCGTTAAGTGTAAGAGGTTTGAAGGAAACCTGAGAGACTCATGACACTTTTCTGTCTGTTACTTTTCATTCATTTACCCCTTAGTGATCTTCTGCCCACCCATTCCCACCATCCCAAACCCCTATCGCTGCTGCTCAGGCTCCCATGCGAGAACAGTTCAAGCCGATCTCCCCGGCCAACCTCAACAGCCTGAAAACACAGGGGAAGCTCTTAAAACCCACACAACAACCTTAGGGGACTTTCTCTTGCACGTCAAAGTGATGGAGAGGAATCAGAATAAACCCAATGATCTATTTCAGTGTATTTAACCCCAATTCTTTACACCCCTGCACTAGACAGGAATAATGCCTGGGTTTGGTCTTCTCCCTTCCCTTTTGTTTTTTGGCTTACTACACACCAAATGGTAAACTGCCCCGAACAGCTACCTCGTTAGTTTTTCCTCTCAGAGCAGTTGGGTTGAAACATATGCCATTAGACCTGATGTCCCCAGTTAAAACCCCTGTCACATCACTAAATATTTTAGCAAATAAAAAATTTTTTAAACACGCGGCCAGATGTCCACATTGACATAGTGCTTAAGGCGTTTGACTGATAAAAAGCCAGGGCCCTTGGTAAGTGGGGATTTAAAAACATGTCCTGAGGCAAGTGTGTGATATTAAAAACATCCTGGGCTCTTTTGTATGGAGATTTGCATACGTTGAGGTTTTAAAGAGAGTGTCCATCTGTCACTGAGCATTCTCCCAATACAACAAAGCATCGATAAATATTTTGAACCACAGTCACTTTTCAGCAGGCACCAGCAAGGAGGCAGAATGGTTTCAGCTGGGATATCCATCGCTTTGTGCAATAAAAGGAGCTGCAGTTTCACTTGGAAGCGATGTTTAATATTTATGAGGATGACAGCCCTGTACAATTACAGAACTACAACCTGGCCCTTGGGTGATTCCATAAAAAGTATCAGCCAGCCAGAGAGAAAAAAAAAACAACAAAACCCCAAACCAAAAACCAACAAAACAACCCTAAAGCTTTTGTTCTGGAAGGTCTGGTTGCTGGATGCCGTGATGTACCGCGGTGGTTCTTCAGCAACGGTGGCACCCGCTTGCGACACAAATGGCATCAGGCCGGCTCCTGCGTCTGCTGAAGGAAGGGAAAGACTCCTGCCAGCTTTAATGAGCTCTGGACCAGCCTGGACGCAGCTCAGTTGTCACCAAAGTGGATGAAATTCATCGTTCTTAACGTGTACGTGTTGGGAAGAAAGGGTCAAAAATTCAACCTGCTGCAGTGCTGTTCAGATCCATCGCAGCAGCGGAGGGTTTGGCTCCTCGGGTTTAAGGCAATATTCTGTTTTATGGCTCAGTCTGGGGTGTGAGAAAACATCCAGTGGCAGCAAGATGGGGAACTGGATGGTCTCGCTATAATAGAAATCCCAACGGTGTGGGAGGAATTTTACTGAAGGAAAAAGCAGGCAAGCAGGCATGGCACGGTGCGGTGAGGGGCTGTTAATCTCATCTCAGGCAGGACAGAGCGAATGACCAGCTCCCCAAGTTCCACATTTTTGTTTAGTTTTGTTTTTCTGGGCTGACGTTTTCCAAGGAGGTGCCACGTTCCTCTTACTCTCCACCCGTCTGGAAGATCTGAAGTGTCTAATTGAGACGAGACAAAGTCATAGCACAAAACCGGCTTGCAGCAACTCTTTTAGTTAATTAGACAATTACAGTTTGAGCACGTGTGCATCTGAACAGATTGACAGATTTCCAGCCTGTCCTTCTCATATTCATTCCTTCCTTTAATGCAGACCCAGTCCTGAGCTCTTTCCGCCTGATCACTGACCTTTCTAAAGAGCCACCTATAAAATAGATGGTTATTAATCATTTTTTTTTTCTGTTTTTCTTGCAAAGCTGGTTCTAACAGTGCCGTAAATGTTACGGTGTTGATGGTGGGAGATGCCAGGTGGCAGATGGATTTTTTTGTAGGTGCAGCATGATGGTCTCACACAGTATATGGGGAGGTGGCTGCTTATCCATCTTGACCAAGAAAGAGGAATCTCTGCTAGCATGTTTGGGGGTATTTCTGTAAGTCTCATGTTTAAGTTGTTAAACATCTGAGGAAAGGAGAGTTTTGAGAAAGCAAGAGGCAGACAATAATAAAGAACATCTCTCTCTCATTTGCAGAGCACACATACTTATTGGAAAGGCATTGATTTTTCCCCAGCAGGCAATTCATGGTTACTGCTGCTTGAAGGCAGCAACACTTTATTTGCAAGTATATGCTGATAAAGGAAACTCTGATTTTCCTGCCTACAGTTGTAGTGCAGCTTCTACCCAAGCAAGGGGCACTTGATAGGTGTTGGGACAAACCCTCTGTGTCTTGATGGTTGAACAGCGGCATCAGTTGTGTCAGTGGTTGTGGTGTTAAATGCATGATTGCTTGGGAGAAGAGGAGGATGTGACAGAGGAAAAATGGCTCATGACCGTATTAATTTCAGGCAGAAGACAGGGGATGATGTGGGTAAGAATATCAGCCAGAGACATTCCAGTCCTAAGGCCGGAGTTTAGAGAAAGTGAGTGCTCCCCTGCTTGATTAATCTCTGCTTGAAGTTTAAACTATCTAATATGCAAACTGGGAACTCAACAGGCAATTGCTGCTCATGACCTTCCTGCACAGCCAGTTGCTGGTCGTAAGAGATGTGATCAGACAACTCAGTTCTGAAAAGGAAATCTAGTCTTTGTTTGTATTTTGGGCACTAATTTATATTTGGGGGCCAAATATATCTTAGGGAGGGTACAAAACCTCAGATGTCATTTGATATAAGGGCTTAGATATTTTCCTCAAGAATAAGGACTAAGAAGACTCACACATTGTGTCCACCCCAGGGCTGTGGTACCTCTCAGGGGCTGGTGACACAGAAACCAAGTGTGTAAATATAATAGTGAAATCTGGTTCCTATGAATTTGAGGTTGGGGCTTCTGGGAGGGATAATCAGATGCTGAACAACCTGTGGGTTGGTGCATCCTTGCTCCAGCCCCGACTGCCCAGGGAACAGGGACACTGTGCTCACGATGGCCAGAGCCCCGGCTGGGTGAGCCACAGAGCCACAGCAAGTGATGCTGGCTCTTGCCAAAGGGGCATGACATAGGAATTAAAAGCCAAATCCTTTGCTTTTTATACAGCCAATTAAAGTCAATTAGACCACCGGTGCGAGCTAGGCATACCAGCACTGGGGTGAAGACAAAACGGTGCTGCGTGCCCTCGACAAGCAGAGCTGAATTACGCTCTGTTTTTCCCCCAGAATGACTGAGGGTAAGGGAAGAGGCACCGGCTTGGGCGGAGAAGCATTTCAGAGAGAAAAAAATCAGCCCTCGCTAAATCCGTATCCCATCTCCTCAAAGCTTGCTTACTGCCAGCTCCCTAATTTATGTAAACTGGTCGTCAGAGCTGAATTAAAACCTACAATTAGCAATCCAGGAGGGCACGGCTGTAATTCAGACAGATGTGCCACTTAAAAATATTTACATAAAGCTTGCAGGATAACTAGCACTCCCAGAGGGAGCTGTCACACCAGCCTCCCGGCACGCTGGCACAGCCCGGCCACCGGGCAACAGGACTCGGAGCCTTGGGCTGATGGCCACCAACTCAGCTCAGCTCCACCATCTGCAGAGCCCAACCACGGCTTAGATTTGCAAACTGCTGCAACTACAGCAAAAAGAACAAAAAGTATCAAGAAGTCATGAAGAGTCTGAATGTTTTCTGACCTTTTTCTCACAGGAGACAGGAGAAGATGCTCTGGAGCTGGCGTGAATTTATTTGTCAGAAAGCGTGAAGAAGCTTAGGGGGAAAAGTTTTAATTTGCAGACATCCATTGCTGCTGTTACGGTGCAAAATTTAGACTTGTTTATACACAGCCTTAGTCATTCTCCAGTGCAATTTAGATGTGAAGGAAATCCTTGTGAATGGATGCTGGTTCTATTTGTCAACCTCTCCCCCTGGTACACCTCCTTTTTCATCTCCCGAATCAAATGCAAGAGAGAAACTATCTCTGGAAAGCACAAGTTTCTCAAGAAACTCTAATTTAGAGGCTTTATGTCCTGTTTCAGAAGCACATAAAGATTGCTTGAAAGGAATCTGTAGGTGGCACTGGGATGGCAGGAGGGTCTTGGGCATTCTCAGGAGGGTTTAGGAGCCTTGAACAAACACATCTGTCCGACGGCCTTAAAGCTGGGAAAAACACTTGTAACACTCAGTGATAAAATGGGGCCAGTTCACACAGATGGTGAAGGCAGTCCTGCTGTTTTAAATCCACAGCAAAACCAATGACCACAATTGGCTCAGACACAGCTCTGGTAGAACCAGTGAAAACTATTCACAGATGTCAATTTATGGAGATAAGCTTTTTTTTTTCCATCCACCACTGACCTGGCTACTGATAATCACCATTTTCCACTGCAGGAGTTCATATTTAATGTAAAGAAATTTCAGACTGGAGAATGCAAATGAAATTTTGAAGATATATCTTTGGTATTGCTGCCCTCATCACACACAGTGTTTCCTGCTCCCTTACTGGTAACCAACACCTCCTCTGGCACTGACACGGATTCCAAAATGATTGCCCATGAATTTTTCTCAAATATTTGTGGGAATACCCAGAATATTCACAGCAACAGAAGAAAGAAGACTGAGCACCAGATTCACTCATTTATTAGCAAAATACAGAAAAAAAAAGAAAAGTGGTTGCCCCGTTTTGTTTCTATTCTATCTGTGGCTTCCTCAAAACTTTCCGAATTTGAATATACTTTCATTTTAAAATGAAGTGATTTACACCAAGGTTGATTCATCCCCTTGGCAGCTGGAATATTCCAGCAATGGGTTTGCTTTGTTTCAGCACAATAGAAGTTGAAAAAAATACTGCAGACGAATTTTATTATTGCAGCTTTTATATGGGACATGAAAGCGTGCTAGTTTAATACAAAGTCATTACTGCAGTTAAAACCATTAAGTTAATTAATATGGACATTTATTACCACCGATAAAAGATAATATCAGGGGATTTATAGAAACAATATATCTGTATATTCTTCCTCCTGAAGTCTCCATGAAGACAGGACTTTCAGTGGGGTGGAATATATTGTAATGGCACCTGGTACGGGGGCTGGCTCTGAAGGTAGGTCAAGGGGAACTCTTGCAGGAGAGTCATTAAGATAACCCCAGCCCCGAGAGCACCAGGGACTGCAAAATAAATCCTTCAGCCTTTATAACTGTAAGACATCGAAGGCAGCAGAAAGTCCCTTGTTCCTGCCAAGCCCTGAGCTGTTGGTGTCACCTATTTCTTTCATCAGGAGCAACCCCCCCCGCTACCCAACGCGGGGACCGTCTCAGCTCCCGTCCCCAAACATAAAGATAGTTCTACGCTCAGTTTTTTAGCGAGAGAAAAGTCAGCCAACCCTCAGCTTTCATCCCTTCCACCTCCCCAGGTCTTGGGAAAAGCTGCAAAACCTCAAGTTGTCCCTGACTGCTCTTGGTCATTTCCTCGCGCCGATGCCGGAGAGCAGTTGGGAGACGCGGTAATTTAATAAAGCTTTGCAAATGTAGAGGACTGCAGGGTGTGATAGAGGGGCTGTATCAATCACGGTAATGACAGACATTAGCAGAATGCCAAGTGTTGTGGTCTCAACAGATCTGTCACCGGCTTGCAGGCGGTGGTTGGACCTACAGGTCTGCGCGGCGCTGCTGTCTGCGAAGCTGTCACTCCGGGAGGAGATTTATGGGGCCCAGACACGTGATTTATGTCAGATGGCTTCAGCTTTGCTAACTTGTGGCCAACAATAGTAGTTAGCAAGCAATTAAAATCTTTGGTCCGTTGTGCTGGAAGCTAGAGGAGAGTTGCCCGGAGCCATCATTCAGCGCTATCTCCTCTTAAAACTCCTCATTTTGGAGGCTGGGGGGAATTTCAGGGACTGCCCTCCCCGGCATAGATAGTTTCTTCCTCTACATAAACCAGCGTGAATCTGTTCTTGGGGAGGGAATTATTAATTCTCATTTTCTCTAGCTCCACTTTTGAAAGTCTCCAAGTGCTGAGAGATATCTACCCCTTTTGTGTCCTCTCCTGCATCACATAGTGCTGTGGCCGTGGTCTGCACCCAGCGGGAAGCACCACTAGATATAATGACCCAAACGAACATCGCCTTGTCTGGTGGCTAAACCCAGGCAGCCTCTGCTCACACGTGTGCTGTGACCCCCTCTGCCAGGGAAGCTCCCCAGGACCCCTCTCCCTGGCTCCTTTCCACTCCCCCAAGCTGGTGAGCTGGTGACCCTCTTGGTGGTATCCACACACTCAAACTGCTGGAGAGCTGGTGACCCTCTTGGTGGTGTCCACACACTCAAACTGCTGGAGAGCTGGTGACCCTCTTGGTGGTGTCCACACACTCAAACTGCTGGAGAGCTGGTGACCCTCTTGGTGGTGTCCACACACTCAGACTGCTGGTGAGCTGGTGACCCTCTTGATGGTATCCACACACTCAAACTGCTGGAGAACTGGTGACCCTCTTGGTGGTGTCCACACACCAGAGCTGCTGCTGCCGCCTCCATCCTGGGAGCCAGCAGACAACAACCTGGTGCAACCACACCTGGCTATGAAAAATCAATATCCTGGAGCAAAAACTGAATTTGGGTCTACTGTTTCAGGCAGCACCTCCTCAAGCTGCACTTGCGTGCCCACCGCCGCCATCCCACCGCCGTGGTCCTGCGGCTGTCAGGAGCGGCAGACGCTGATGAGCGGTAACGACCTTTCCGCTGCCACCCCGGCCCCACCGTCGGGGCCAGGAGCCGAAGTCAAAGTGCTCCGACTGAAGTGGGGCCAGCCCAGCCGTGCGAGCCCCTCCGCAGGCTCCCGGGAACCAAACTCTTTTAAATCCCACAGCGCTTTGGAGATAATTAGCCTCATTGCACATAGACAACGGCTCTCCCATGAACGATGCCGGCTTAATTACTAATGACAGGGCCGGGTTGGGGTTTTTTTCCTTCTGTTACAACTCTGAGTGACAATAAATACACACCTTACTGGGGATTTTCACCCACTGAGTGTTGCAGTCCTTTACCCCCCCTTTCTTTTTGTGATTTTTTAGATGGTACTTGAGAGATCAGACTTTTTTTCCCATTACAGAATAGGTAAAGGAGGCTGCAGGCAGGCGGCAGAGTTTTCTGCGTGTAGATGATTGCCTGCTAACACCTATTGTGTATTTAAATCTCTTTTCTCCTTGTTTTATGTACAAACTTCAGTTCATATTAGAAATAGTGATATATTTGTGTTTCTGCACTTTCCAACAGGGAAATTTTACAGACGAGCAACTGCCCAGCGCAGGGAGCATCTGTTGGGAAACGCTGCATCTCACTGTTCAACTCATAACCATGGCTTGTATACATTTTCCAACAGTTTACCCTGCAGGGACAGTGTTTATATGTCACAGGGGAATATTTGGTGCTTAAAATCCAGCAGAGCCCTCCCCCTAACCCTTACTCCTGCCCTCAGTCACTGAGAGTCCGCAGGCAGAGAGCCTTGTCCGGGGAAGGTGCGAGGGGAGAGCAAACTCCAGTGATGGGCTTAGTTCTGATTTTTGGCTCCAGCCCAGCTCTACCAGTATTCAGCCAGGCTTTTCTGGTGTTGACAATTTTCCTGGCTGTTTTTCCCTCTCCCACCACCCCATGGACTGGATCCTTTCTGCCTCCGCCCACCGACAAACCAGGAAAACCCTGGGGCATCAGGTGATGAGGCATCGGGAGAGGGTTCGTGCCTTTGGTGGGTAGAACAGATCTATTTCTGCTCATTTAAAACGTCGGATGGTTCCCTCCTTTTCCAGGCAGACTGTATCTACCGGTTTGGCTCATCTTTTTTTTACCATGGGGCTGAATTGTCTGATTTTTTACATGCAGGACCTGGGTGTGAAGAGCCAGGGAAGTCCAGGATCACCGTCAGCATCCCAACACTCTGCGGCACCGAGCTGTGCAGCCTGTCTCGCACATCAGGTTGGGAGGAGGGCATGCTGGCTTAAAATAAAGAGAAAAAAACCCCTAAGGAACTAAACAAACCCTCTGGAAAAACTTCTGCTGAGCAAAGGTGATCCGAGCTGACATTGAGAATGGTTTGATTTACAATAACAGGGAGATAATATTTTGCTAAGCCTCCCTGTAATACAATGTGTGTCATTTTAAATTTCCCATTACACTGAGCAATCTAATAAATAAATGCCCTGGCTGCAATAAACATGAATCATTCAGTGCGGAGAAGCTCTCAGCAGTCTTGTAACAAATATCTTCTTCCTAACTGTCTTTGGAAGTCACCGATTAATTTGACTTTCAGCTGACTGGCTCTGGAGCAGGGGAGCCTGGCTACGGCCAGACAAGTGCCTGCAAGATGCTGGGTCAAACTCCGCAGAGATTTAGTGACAAATCAGATTTACAAATTAGGGAGGTGCCGCTCTGTAAAGGATACGGCTGGAGCCCGGCGATTAGCAAGTACACGGGTGAATAGAATTGGCTACTGGGGTTTTTCAGGGATTTGTTTGGTTTTTTTTTTTCAATTCTAGGAAACAAAAGCAGTTGTTTTACATGCTGCAGCAATGAAAGCCACCTCCTGAGAACAAGAAAGAAGTTCATGTTATTTGTCCCCTAATTTCTGCTGTTGATCTTTCACCGGATTATGTGCACGTGAAGGTATTTTAGCTATCTTCTGCCCTCATGCCAATATTCGTTAGAATTTGGGATGGAATTTAATATGAGTAATGCTAGGAGAAACAGGTCAGGGTTTCAGATTAACACCAATAACCATAATGAGAACAGATGCTTATATCCATCTGGAATGTAGATTTAATATGTTAAATTCATAGCTCAGCCCATGAAATGCAATCATCAGATGTTTACTGGTCCCAATTTAATGAGCGATTTTGGATTAAACAGGGGCCAAACAACAGGCCACCAATCTATATTAAATCTCTGCAAAATGAAAATTGCAAAGATTTACTTAGGGTCATTACACAAGAAAATTTAATCACAACCTCATCCATAATGTCACATCGTCATCAGACTGATAATTGAAATGCCATGTGAGGGATTATGAATAACCCTCTGTTTATGAAGATAGCTTTCTGATTATCTCTGTGTCCTGTGAGTAACATAAAATATGATTTGTATTAATGTACATGGCCCTTGCCTAAAAGAAACCCATTGGGGATCTGCAGAAAAAGTCTGATTTTTTTTTTTTTTACTTTGGCCATTACTGACAGGAATTGTTGTTAAGTAACGTTATTGCCACAATTTTGAAGCTGCAGGGGAAGGTGAAGCCTTGAATACAGACTCACGGCATCACAGGGAGACACAGCTTGCGATATCCCTGCAGCTGTGTGGGTGCTATAAAGTATTCAGCACATGAGTTTAGTGAGCAAACATTGATTTGTCTAGAATCAATATTAATTTTTCAGACTGTATGTTCTCTGGGGTAAGAAATGTATCTTCCAGTATTTACCAAACACTTTGTACCTTTGGGATGTTCATAAGAGCACACTTTGGATTTTGGCATGTTACAAAATATTAAACTCTTGGATGTCTGAGAATTACATAATTGTGCATTGTACTGGATTATACAGCAGCCAACAAACAGCCAAGTTTCTAGTAGCCTTTGGTTTGAAAAGTCCATCTAAATATTTACCGAGCGTGTGCTGAGGGACTCTCTGCTTCGCCCTGAAGGTGAATGCTCAGTTGAGAAATTCCAGAACCACACAGAGGAGCAACAGGCTCTTCTGGTGAATGTATACAGGTGCTGCTGACACCCCTACAAAGGGTTTCTCCATCCTTTGCTTCAAAATTTACACCTTTCATTATTTAGCTCACACTTAGGAGCAGGAGATGATGCCCTGCTCCGCCACTGACTTCCTTGCTGGCCCTGGGCCTGTCACCTCCTCCCTGGGAGATGGTACCATCACACCAACGTATCCGGGCACAGGAGATGACCCAGCAGGACCAGTAAGTTCCCTGCACAGAGGACGGGGCTTCTCATTTTCCAGCCCTGCAGGTGAGGTCTCAATTGGAGTCACTAAACTAAGCTTCCCCAGCCAAGCCCGGGAGAGGAGTGAGGATGTATCGAGGAGCTCATCTCCAAAAATGGGGCCTCCTCCTCCAAGTTGCCTGAGCTCAGCCAGAACCTGCCCCACACCCCGGGGATCCAGCTCCATTTGGGGTGAGATCCGAAGGACAGCAGGAATCTGTTTTTTCCCTTGTCCGGGGCTGCCTCCTCTGCCTCCTCCTTGTCAGCGCTGCAAAACGGATCACATCCCATGTGATTTAATTGCCCTGCACGGGAATTAATTAGCCCCTTTGTCAGAGAACAATTAAGCGGCAAGAGAGAAGCCAAAGCAGAATAAAACCCCGGGTATCCTGCCTGTCGGGCAGAAGGCAGCAGTCCCCGAGAGGAGGATTCCAGGTGCCCACAGCGAGACAGCCACCTCCTTCTGTCACTGCAGCCCCGAGCGAAGGTTTGGACCAACTCCCCACATCCCACTTCTCCATCCACGTTTTAAACAGCTTCAGCCCACGTGGTGAGAGAGAAAGTTGGCAGTGGATCTCAACCCACGTTGAGCTTAACAGGCTCTGGAAAAGTTTTGCACCCACTTCCCAGCTGTGCTAGCCTGGGAATAACGCTCCCCTCGGGAAATCATTGGTTTCCGAGCAAATCTGCGCTCCTCTGACCGCAGCAGGCACCGGGCAACCCCGAGTGGGAGGATGGCACATTTAATGGCACATCTAATGCCACTTCCTGGCTATTCCCTGCTGCCTCCATGGAACAAGGTCCCCCCTTTCCCAAGGTGGGGGTGACGGGGGTGATGTGCACCCAACACGCCTGGGCACCATCTTCCCACCCTCATGCACAGGAACCATCAGCTCTGCCTGCAAGGGGACGGTGACAGGCACCACCTCAGGACCTGTGTGTTTTGGTGTTCCATCTCTTTGTGGTTTTGACTGGACTGACCGACCAGAATGACAGATGGCCCCTCCCTCCCCCCTCTAAGAAAAAGAGAGGAGAGGAACAGATAAGAGAGATTTATGAATTTAGAAAAAACTGAACTACTTTAATGAAAATGTTAATAAATAATGAAAGAATAAATAATAAGAAGAAAAGAAAAAAAAAAGAAAAAAATATACAGTATATAGAAAACCATATCATGCTCCCAGGATGATGATGACGTCACCAGCAGGCACAGGAAAAAAGTCCCAGACTGGACTTGGTGATGGACAGGAGCTGGATTCCAGCTCTGGAGTCAGCAATGCTTGGATCGGGATCAAAGGCAGACGAACAGACAGGGTCCTCCTCGGATGTTGGCCGAGAAAGAGAGTTGACCCTTTGATCCCTCAGCTTTTATACTGAGCGTGATGCAGATGGGGTGGAATGCCCTGTTGGTCAGGTTTGGGTCACCTCTCCTGTCGTTCCTCCCTACAGGTGGGACCCCTCGATGCTTTTCCACTTCTGACCCTCCAACAGGGCAAGTAACAAATTTACCTGCCCTTGGTTGTTACAGCAATCAGTACAAGCAAGGGCCTCTCTGCTCACCATCCCTTGGTACAATCAGGTCTTGTCACTGCGAGAGAGAACAGTTTCTGAACAGTATGCTGTTAATTTCAGAGTTTAGTTACTTAGAAGAGGCCCAGCTAAAAAAGTAAAATTACTGAACAGAAAATTAGTTGTGTTTTACCTCAAAGCAGGACAATCTCCCAGCACCTTCTCTCCTCCGGGCTGATGCACACAAGCACCTAAGAGCATTGTGCCGCTGCCAGGCGATGGTTTGCTCCACTGACACCTGTCCCCAGTGCGATATTTAGACACAGAGGTCCTAATCCTGCAATTACCCGTTGTGGGGGGTCATTATACATGGGCTGACACAGCAAATCTGGCTGGAGATTGATGCCTTCCATTAGCCCCCTTCCTCTTTTCCAAACCCGGGATGTTTTACCGAGTTTCTCTGGACAGAAGGTGCTGGAGCGGGTTCAGCTCGGTGGCGATGACAGGATGCTATCTGCCAGGCTTTCATCCAACAGTTGGGCTGAGCGTTGCCTGCCTTATTACCCAGGGTAAAAATAAATAAATAAATAATGAGTCATTATTAACGGTTGGTAGCATGTGGGCAAAGTTCAAAGGTGTTGGGTGAGGGCCAGATTACGCAGGTGCCCGTGACGGGGCGGGCACAGGGATGCTCTCGGGAGTGGGTCTCCCTGCGGCTGTGGGAAATGGGAAGGGGAAGGCAAATAGCTGCTGTGGGGACGGAGCTCTCGGGTGTGGGATGGGGCTGAGAGGGCAGAAGGCTTGAGTGAATCCCCTTCTGTAGAAGCGCTGCTCTGAAGGTGACAGCAGCCACGGAATGGAGGTGTTAAAGAGAACTGACGCATCAGATAAACTCCAGCTGTCGCCTCCAGTCAGCGCCTCTTCTCCTTCCCCTGTCTGGGCCTCTTCTCTTGGCTGATATCCCTAATGATTAAGATTGAGAACATTTTTTTCTTCTTTCCCTTTCAGCCTCAAAGGTTGGTCTTTGTTTTTCTTCCTTTCCTTCCTCAAACAGAATTATTTCTCCAAGAAAAGGCAACTGAAACCCAGGAAAAGTCAGCGTTTTGCTGCTTGACCTGTTTTTCCCTAGAAAGCTTGTGAGACACCTTTCAGATGCTTTCCTGTATCCTCCAGGTAAACACCGCTCCAGACCCTGGATTCAGGACTGTTTTTTTCTCTCCCAACCACGGTTTTAAAGATGAGATTTGAAGCTTTTTTTTCTCACTACAAAAAGTCTCATAATACAGATCAGAGGAGCCCAACCCGGAGTCTCTATGGCCCTGCATGGGTCACATCATCTAGTCTGAAAGAGATTATCTTTGCTATATTTTCTGTTTGAAAACTTGGTGAGGTGTGACCAAAACAGGTGACCACCTGGGGGTGGTCTGAGAAAAACTGTGAGCTACTGTAGTGGTCCCTGGTCTGAAAATTAATTTAACACAGGAGACTCTCATTTTCTCATACCTTCCCAGGTACTCAGTTTTTGCACAGCAGATACTAAAAGCATCCCTGGCCCACATAACGGTGCCAGTAAGGACCTGCCTCGCTCAGCACTCACAGCAGGGGAAGCATCATTCTCCTCTGTGTAGAGACAAAGTATTTAGGACCTCTTGGAACACTTAAATAATCTACAGTATTTTGCTTTAAATAGTCCACCATCAGATAGAAATCTCATGAAGAGAATGAAGCAACGAGAAAATGTTGTAGAACTGATCCCTTCATCTTGGGTTTTTTTCCAATTGTGGCTGTTTTGAAAATACACTGTGCTTACTTACACGAACAACACACAGAGAAGAGTTAAAAGTGGCACATTATCTTCCCAATGACATATTTAGCCAGTTATTCAGGCTGTAATGAAGCTGTGTAATGAAGTCAATGTCCTTGAAAGTTCTTCATCAATTTTTTTCTCATCTGTCAGCATATCCACTTGCCGACACAATATTAATTAAACACAACATTTCCTGGAGTGTTGAAGTGAAGTCCCATCACTGATAATGAACAGGTTTAGGAGAGTCACATCCCAACAAAATTACTTTTTAAACCAGCCTTATTAAGCAGAAAATTAGACCTAAATCACCCTACAACATCCTCATTAAAAGCCACTGATCCTTGGCTGCTTCTATGTTCTAACATCTTTAATTAGCAAACTGCTAGTCTATCTGCCATGATAAATGCTATTAATCTTACCTTTCATTTGCTTTCTCTTAACCTATCGTTTGCCCACTTCAGGGAGGCACACGCTTCCACCAGAATTCATTGTATTGAGTCTAACGTCCTTGTAAGGATGAAAAATGCAGCAGCCACGGGTTAAAGGCGGTGGCTCTCCCCGTCCTCACCGGACTCCAGGCTTTGCAGCTATCTTGGACGGCAGACTTGTTGTGTTTGGGGAGAAATTAGGAGTATTTTCCAGTAGATAGGGATGGAATACTGTTGTAAACCCTTGACAGCAAACCCCAGCGCAAGTGTGGATCTCTGCTGCCCTACTGAAGCCAGGGAAGAGTTATGGCCATCAATTAAAAAACGTTCTGGGTGTCTATGAAGGCTCCTCCCAGGGAAAAGAAATGCTAAAAAACCCACGATTGCATTTTAGCATTGCAGCTACTGAATCTACACCCTTTGAGAAGCCTTTACAAAGCGTGGCAGCTTCACAGCTTCCTTAATGTCTGTTCTCAGGAGCTCCAGAATGTATCAGGACAAATAACAGACTGCATTAAGCCACCTTCACATTTCATCCATCAGATGTGAGCACACAACGCAGCGCACATCGCGCGGGTCAGCAGCGCATTATTATTTGCCGTGTTCTCAGGTGCAGAAATGCCAGCTGGTGTGTGCGGTGCCTTTTCCCAGTTTGTGACTGTGGAACCGGGACGTTTCACTGGGTTGAGGCCGGCTGATTCTTGCAGTGTGTTTGTGCCTCACCTTCTCACAGCAAATAACATCACCACGTTCAGCCCAGGGCTCCTGGGCGATGGGGAAGTACAAGTCTGACCTCACCCCCCCAAATACCTTGAGTGATAAATCCAGTTTGTGTTATTCATTAGGTCTTTTCAATGGGCCTCTGAAAGAGGCTCTGACCTGGATTAACATTTCACATCCCCATCGCAGCCACTCTCCACAACCCTCAGCTTCCAGAGCTTAACTCTGAGGTTTGTCAGCATAATTTGCTCCATTCACCCTGATTCCTTTATCTCTTTCATTGTTATTACCCCATATTATTTAGTGACCACACTTGCTTCTCCCGGATACACTTTCCCGTGGCAGCTTTAATGAAAGCTGCTTTTAATTCCCCATTGCTCTGGGTTACTCTGAGGGCTGATGGGCAGCTTCTTAATGGGGCCAGGTTATTCTGACTGCTGGGAAAAAAAAACTCAAAAAAAAATCTCAAAAAAATCAATTTTTTTTTTTTTGTGTGGTTGGACTCGATGATCTCAAAGGTCCCTTCCAACCATGAAGATTCTGTGATTCTGTGATCTCTTTCGAGCTACCCGTGCAGCTCCTGCAGTCGACGTCAGGAGATAAGCATCCCCAGAAGGTGACTTGTCTACCTATTCTTCAGTGACACGGGCTGCCCTCGGGAAACTGTTATCTATTATTCCTCAGTACAGAGACAGCCCAGGCTTAATTAGTTGTCTCACTTTGAGAGGTTGAGTTAGGAACAATAATCTGACTCCCAGTGATTGGGTTTTTTTCGGTCTGGAGCAGATGAGTCACCATTCATATTCAAGAATCATATTGGTGAAGCTGTGCTTCTCTAATGAAACGCTTCTCTCGCCCCCAATATGTTTCCATTATCTTGCCATCAGGAAATAATTTTTTTCTCCGACATGCAAAGACACAGGACACGCTCATTTACTCGCACACACGCGAAACCAGGTTAACTACTCCATAAATTAGTTAGAAGATTTTCCCAGAGAAAATGAAGAGGAAAGACATGTCATTTCCACTT
>JAHREE010000329.1:577390-598878 GCA_033628505.1 Tringa tobata | reverse complement strand
CCTACTCCTGTCTAAAAGCTTTGGAAAAGTGAGAGCAGGTTCAGCTGTGAGGTGACAGTGCTGAGCTCCAGCCCTGAGAATTGGCTCATTTCCCTTTCTAAAATTAATGGGAAATGGCAATGATTGGGCCAATGCTTCAGACTGCTTCTCGACGTAGCCCTTGTTAGCCCCAAAGCAAAAAAAGAATTGATTAAGGAACCAGAATATTTTCTTGAGAATTTTCTGTTGCCATTCTTGGGAAAAACTGGAGAAGTCAACGCTCTCCACTGGTCCAAACGTGGGACCATGAACCACTCCTGGTACATGTTGCGATGAGAGGCAAAGGCATGCAAGGTCTTGCCAGCCGTGGGCATGGCTTGCTGACTTGGGTTGTTTTGATTTGGGTGGGGATGACAGAGGTGGCACCAGTTGTGCAGAGAGGTTTCTGAAGCAAAGGCCCTGTCTATTTCCGTTTTCTTCAGAGACTCACTTTGCTCCTCCTTTCCAAGTGGCAGAAAAATGAATTTGATCCTTGGTGAGTCAGTCCAGCTCTGAAGGGACTCTCTCCTTCCCAGTTGTGGGTACTGGTAATGGAGTGCTAAGCTCGGAAAGGAAGCAAACCGCTCCCCATCGTGGCCTGCAGTGGGTGAGAAATCATCGCTGTGGGGAATCCTTGCCATGAGTGGTGGAGTGTCTGGCCCACAGAGAAATCTCACAGGGAATCCAAGGCAGCCCCTGGCAAAGGTGAGAGCTGCGTAGAGAAGGATAATCAGAGTGCTTTGTCCCATATCCCTGCATTGAGATGATAGAGAAGGCTTAATCTTTAATTGCCACAAAAAGAGGTCCCAGTCTCATTTTTTCTTCTAGGCTTCTGAAACTGCTTCATGGTACTGAGTTGTGGTACAGGGATAGTATAAGGGCACACCGTGCTGTCTCCAAGCATGACATGTGCCTGGTCCAGACCCCTCAAGTGGCTGCTTAGAAAGGATGGGATGAATCCTGTGTGGTGACATACAGATGCGAGCAGGTGGATGTTGCCCACAGCCAGATGCCACCAGTTGATGCAGACGTACCTGGTAGGTTGTTTGCTGCAGTAAACAGGTGTTAAGGTGACACGAAGCTTTCTCCAGAACGTGTTTTGTTTTTATCAGGCCCTCCACTAAGCGTAGTTAGCTTGTCCTCTTCCCATCAGCTCCCTTTAGGCAGTGTGCTAACGTGAAATGACGAGCTTGTCTCTCTCCCTTCTCCCCGTCAGAGCCGAGAGTGCCGAGATCTGCGGTGACACATGCACCCTCGCCCGTGGATGGAGAGCTGCTGCCTGCAGTGAGGCTGTTCCCCTGCCCTCCCAATGTAAGTCTGGCAGGTTGCTTTTCTGCCTCTCAGAGGAGTGGAGCACATAAAACCAGCTGCTGTCCAAGCCTGGCAGAGTGTGCACAAGGTCTGGCCATCATACTTTTCACTGATCTTCTCTTACCTCACCTCCAGTGTCTGAACGTATTGTCACATCTCTTTCTCGCTACCCTGATCAGGCTTATCAGACCATGAAGGCCGATTGCTGGTTTTAGTCACTTAATTGTTTTATGAGAATTGGGCCATTTATCTGCTCTTGGGACGAATTGCTGTATATATTCATGGTAACTTTCAAATACAGGTGAGCACAGCATAACTTCTGCTCATGTCTGGAATCAGTCCCATGCTCCAAGTGATAATAAACAAAGGGAGTGAGGTACTAGAATATTATCACTGGCATAAATCATTCCCATGAAAAAGATGATTTGGGATTGTTAAAAGCAGGATTGTCCCCTGCTGGGAATGATTTACCTTTTTGTGTTGTGTTGAGATCTTGCAGTGAGAAGGACTAGCGGTGTTATAACATTTCAGGAATTCTGGTTGTAAAGACATGTTACAAATATTGCTGGCTTTCTGAGCATGTCATATGCATCTGACACGGCAAATGCCAGGCGAGGCAATGGGCTGAAAATCAAAAGTAAACACTTTTCACACAGGTTCTCTAGTGCTTGAATAAATGAGTGAGTTCTTCAAAGCTTATTTCCACATGGAAGGGCAGCTCGGGAGGTGTATCAACTACAAGAGAACAGAGCAGAAGGTTTTGCTGCTTTATATGTAATTCCAAAACACATAGCTGAGAGAGATCATTTGGAGCCTGTGTGAATTTGAAATCAAATCAGGTTTAATGTGCTACCAAAAAATGCACACAGAGGAATTTGTTTTGGACTTCTCCCTAAAATTTCAACTGTGAATATGCATCTTTGAAAATATTCAACCTGGTTTCTCACCAAAAACTGAGAAACGGGAACATCTGATTTGGATTTTATCTTGTTGGACTAGAACAACAAAAAAGGAAGACAAAAAAATAGCAGAAGGGAATGACTCATCTGGAAGAATATGGCCAAAAATAAAACCTCTTCCAAGTGCTTTGGGGAAAAGTGGACATATGCAATAGGAAATAAATTTATCAGGAGCTGTAGAGCATTTGTCAGCTTTAAAGTAGGATTCTTTCTTCTGCTGTTTTACGTATTAAAACTTGGTGTGAATATTTAATAACTAATAGAAGACTATTCTCACTGCAATTATAATAGTTATTGTAACTGTAAGTTCCTCCGGGCAGGACCCATACCTCTATTAAAACTCTTTCAAGTCACAAACATTTTATAAATAATAGGCACTGTCAATGATTTGATTACTGGATTCTCTGTGTCTGCCTCCCTGAATTCAAGGGGTTTCTGTAAACTTGACCAGACAAAGTTGCCTACAAAGAGAAACACTGGCTCCCAGCTGCAGCTTGGAGACTGTGCTCATCCTTCAGGGGAGAAAAATAACTGAATTTGGAGGTTGTAGCACCTGCTACCACAGGAAGAGCTTGAATACGGTTTATTGCAGTTTTGTTGCGAAGAGAGGGAGAAAAGGGTCGAGATAAATATGTATTTTCTTCAAATTCAGTTTTTCTTTTAATGCCATGTACCTGAGTAAAACAGTGGGTCTTACAATGTCAGTGTCTGCTGTCTGAATGTCTAGAGGACTGGGACGAGATAGGACTAAGCAATGAAGCACAAACCAGAGCTACTTGTTACCTGTCACGTGCAGATAAAAGACCTCAGGATTTGAGGTGGACCGAATATTGAAATGTATAAGAAGACTAGCTGCAAAGACTATCACATGCATTTAAACACTTTCTTTGTTTTGCTGGATAATGGGGGCCCAACTCACAAATGGATTTTTTTTTCCATCAGAAAAGAGGAGGGGGCAACCATGAGAAATGCCATCTCCATCCCTATCGGCCAGATTTGGATATTAAAAGGAGAACAAAACGTTTCTTGAGAAGGTCAGAAGGAAGGAGGTTTAAGAGAGACCGATATGCCCTGATTTTGTGTTTTTTTGTCGGAGGGAGGGGGGTTGTCGGGCAGCCCCCTCCATGTGCCCGGTGCCCTGTCCCGCTGCGGGACTGGCCACGCCGGGCTTCGGGCTGGCCACGGCGAGCTGCGGGCGGAGCGGTGGCCGCTGTGACAGTCCCATGCTGACATCTAGCGACCACCTCCTTCACAGCCCGGCGGGCACCCGCCTCCCCTCCTCGGCTTCCAGGCACGGGGAGGCAAAACGCAAAAAAAAAATATATATCGGAATTAACCCGAAAGACTAAGAGGGACAATAAGACCCGCGGGCGCTTTGGGGTCTCGGATTGGGACCCCCCAGCCTGTGTTTTGGATACCTGCCCTGTAAATACAACCCTGTCCCTGGTGGCACCTGTCACTGCAGAAAGCCCCTCAGCCTTTGGACCTTTTGTTCGGATACTTGGACAGTGGAAAGCAAAGAGGTGTTCAAGCATCAAAACGCGTGAATGGATCATCTTCTGCTGAGTACAAATGATGGTGGGACGAGTGGAGATGTTCTGCCCTGAAAGCTCAACTGGAACTGCTGGAAATAGGGGGAGAACACTTCTTCCCTCGGGTATGATAGCAAGGGCAACTAGGTTGAAACTGCACAAGCTGTGGCTGTGCTGGTTCCAGCTCTCTGGAAATGGTGGGCAGGGAGAGGACAGAAACTCAAGGTTGGGAAAAGCTGGCAGAGCTCAGTCTGGCAGGCGTCTGGCCAGACAGAATCACAGCATGGTTAGATTTGGAAGGGACCTTAAAGATCACATAGTTCCAGCCCTGTGCCCTGGGCAGGGACACCTCCCACCAGACCAGGTTGCTCAAAGCCCCGTCCAACATGGCATCTCTAGATCTGGACTAGCTGGAGGTCATGGCTGTCGCCTGTAAGTGTGGCAGGAGTGTAAGAACTGGAGCTGCCGAAGTGTTAGTGTTTCTGCTGACTTCTTGTCTGTCACTTGTCTATCACATAGCTGAGGCTCTCTTCTCCAAAAATCCCTGAACAATGCAGGAACATAACATTTTTATTTTAGGGAAGGAAAATTTTACGGCTAAGCCACAGGACTTTGGATATAAAACTTCGGAAGTTCACTCAGGTACTAACAAGAAGTTGGATTCTGATTGCCAAACCTGCCCGGGATGGTAGGTGGGTGTATAAAGAGTCTGTGCTTATGATCCTCCCTGCCGTAGTGGCTATCATAACTATGTATTCAAGGTAATATGAAAGACAGTGAACTCTTCCTGTACTGTCTGACCCTGCAAAGACCACCACAAGCCCTACAGCTTATAAGAGCGCCCCAAAGAGTGTCAGAACAACAAAACACTCAACATGGTGTTGCTCTTCAGGCACAAGTGATGCTGAAGTCTCTGTCAGTAGCCGTCCCTTCAAGGACTTAGCAGGGCATTTTCTGAAGGAGACTTCCAACAGGGAAGGAGCAGAGCTTCGTGCAACTTTAAAGGTTATTTTGAAGCAGTTTATTCAAATTAAGAGTTTGTTTAACAAATACAAGCCTCTGGGATAGGTTTGGCTCTGCTTATGTCCCTCAGATAGTCATGCTTTTTCCCCTTCACTAGGTGGCAGCAAGAAGATAGGTATAAGGATTTGAAGGAATTTTTTTTCTATTTTAATACCGTAATCAGAGAGTTTTTAACCAGTTTCCTGTTTGAATGGATTTCTTTCGCGGTCCCCGTACACACACATCCCTCAGCAACGAAACCAACCAGCAGAAGGTTGGTCAAGAGCTCCGGCAGAGATGCCTGGAACATCTCTCTCCCAGGCAGGGGAGAAGAGACTCCGTAGCTCCGGGTTTCGGTGCGTGTTTCAGCTTGGAAGGAGAGATGGAGATTCTCTGGTCTGCAGTTCCCTCTGCTGGCAAAATCTCTCCTTGCATCAGCCGGGCTCAGGCAGCTCCGGCTGCAGCCTCACGGCCAGCTGGTAGAGCTGGGGGGGGTTTAGCACAGTAGATGGCCTGGGGAGGAGGGATAGGACCACACTGTAGTAGCCTCGGACGTGCTGCACAGGGCCACAGTAGCCCCTGCCCCTTAGAAGAGCAAGGAGGCATCATCCTCTCTTTCATCTAGTTCCAGTTTAAGCTTGAAGATGGGATACTGGGTATCAAAACTGGATATACAAAGGGCCATGAAGATGCTGGGAAGGCTGGAGCCCTTCTGCTGTGAGGACAGGCTGAGAGAGTTGGGGGGGTTCATCTTGGAGAAGAGAAGGCTCCGGGGAGACCTTAGAGCCCCTTCCAGTCCCTCGAGGGTCTCCAGGAAAGCTGGGGAGGAACTCTCGATCAGGGAGGGGAGTGATAGGACAAGGGGTAACAGTTTCTATGATTCTATTCTATAACCATTCTATGATTCTGTGATACACAGTTTTTGCTTTTCCCAAGTCCCAGTCTGCTTCTCCTGTTCTTCCTCCCCAGTCACCTGAGGCCACAGGTGCAGGGGACTCTCCTGCTCACCACTGGCTTTCTAAGACACCGACTTCTCCCATTAAGTATGGCTCTTTGGCTCTTCCTCCTCTACAGAACTGACCCGAGCACTGGTGAACGTGATGCTTGAGAGATCTGGATGTGACAGATGGCCTTGAAGAAAAACTGAAATGGAAAGATGTTCCAGTGTGGGTCAGGGCTGATGGTGGATGCAGGGTGTGTCACTATTCAGAGAAGTGGGGCCAGGCTTTCTATCAGAAGGTTTTTAGAGTAGGGATTTGGGTTCAGAGTAAGGTCTTCTCTCCCAAAGACAAATGCTCTGTTCTCTCTCCTGCCTTTCAGGAGGTTTCTTCTTCTCTGGATGTTTTCAGTTGCCTCCTGCAACGTGAATATCCCAACCTAACGAGTGTGGGAAAACTTGGCTGTTCTAATAAGACAGGGGAGCAGTCGAAAATGGATTAAGAAGGGATTGAATGTGTCTTGTGAGAGCTTGGCTATTGATTTCTAACCCTCCCATTCTGATGTTATTGCAGAAATGATTTTCCTCTTCACCGTGCAGAGATTAAATATTAATAAATAGAAAATTAAAAAAGGGGGAGAAAAAGACCAGATCCCAAGACATCCCACTGCACAATTAAAAAGCAAATGAAGGATTTCTAGAATGAAAAACTTTGTTTCCTCAAGTTTTCTTGAGCCCAGAGAAAAAACATAAGGGGTTTTGATGAGATCATTTGTAGCATTTGTATTTAGTGCTTTGTAGCAGAGGGGTGTGAGTTTAAGCCACGTCCTGTTGCAGGAGGTTGAGTATAAAGACAGAATAAAAAGGATGGAGATTTACTTAGATCCCATTCACCATTGACCCATTTACTCACTGATGATGAAGTAAGAGGGAAGATGCAGGTCTACTCTGGCTTCACACTGCTTCCCGCAGTCACACTCAGTTCCATTAGCTTTCTATTTATTATTTAACACAAAGAGATGGAAGACTAGGCATGCTGAGATGACTTTTATGTCCTAGACGTTTCACTTGCACAAATATTGCCTAAGCTGCTACTTCCCACGAACTCTGTGGCTCCCAAGTGAAGCCCCCATCCCCGGGTCTCGGAGGCAGGAGAGGCACGGAGGGGTGGCCTTCACCTGCAGATCAGGGCTCCTGACGTGCACAGGCTTCACAAGGACATCTGCTCCTGCTTTCAGCTCTCCTATGAGAACCCCAGCTATCGTTCTGCTCTGTCTCCCTCCTCATTCCAGACAGCTGGGCAGTAACTGAATGAAAAAAGGGCACAGCACGAGTCTCCCATCCAGCTTCTTCAAGATGAGTATTCTGTCTGTAGCAGGATACACATGGAAAATGCAACTGGAAGTTTGGAGGCATTGGTTATGGGAGTCCATTCTTTTTTAAGGGAGTTGTCACCATGAGCAAGGGGCTTGCAAGGGCTTTATCCAAAGGCTGCAGAGGTGTATTCTGCCACCTGTCATCCACATTCTCTCCCAGCTCTCTGGAAGATTACTTATGTTGGTATGTTGTCCAACAAAGTCAGAGCAAAGTTAGTGAGTGGAGACAACCAAGGACAGAAGAGGAACGAGCTCCAGGGTCCCATGGGCATAACCAAAGGCAGGATTTGGCCCACTGCTTTTCTGCACTCCCATCTGCAGCAGTCAGTGCTCTTGCTGGCTGATTTCCATTCCAAACCAATAGCTTTAAAACTGCACAAGATGTATGATCGGTGTTTTAGATCCCAGAGAGGGCCTTTTTTGACAGACTCCTAGTTGGGTGTACCTTGTCTGTTCCTGTCTCTAGTCTAATCTTCTTTTTTATAATCTCCCTTGAATTTAGTGGCCATGGCTTGTGGTTTTGCTGCTGCCAGTTCTTTGTGGCCTTAATGCTCAGCTGTTTGAAGTCAGCTCATTGGCTTTGTCCCCCTGTTACTCACTTTGTTACGGTCCTGTAGCCTGTTCTTTGTCTCCTCAGCAAAGCAAGACCAGGGGGAACTTTCAAGACAGATGGGAAAGCCAGTGGGGAGGGACCCCTTACTTGGATGGCAGAAGTGCTGAGCGCTGGTAGAGGAGGGGGAAAAGAATTCTTTCTCTGGATTTGAGGGAAGTAGGTAGATACATTTGTGGCAAACACATGGACAATCGGAAACCTGGCCCTGGGCTTCAGACTCTGCTGTAGGGCTGAGCAGATGGGGCTTTAGTCTTTTACCCATTTGCTGTGTGCCTGAGGTGGCTCAGGTATTGAAATTGATGGGACTCTGGAAACTAAAGGCTTGTGAAACCCTGGTTATAAAGTGCTAGAGTTTCTGCAGCTTAGCAAATGAGTGCAGAGCTGGAGTGTCTCATCACGGGCACTCTCAGTCTGCTCTGAAAATAAACCGCCCTAAATTGGAGAGTGGTCCAAGAATGGTGATATAGACAGTTATTAAGGACCAGCTGATGGGTGGTAACCCTGTAAGCCACAGTAAATCAACTGCTTTCTGTTACTCCTGCTCTCAGCTGCTTTCTGTGCTTCAGTTCCTCATCTTCAAAATAGCAGTGTTTGCAGTCCTGGGGCCTGAGACCATCACACACAAATGACTGTAGAGCATTGATATTGTAGACCGGGCTAGAGTTCCATACTTCTTCTCCAGTGTTGCCTGGTAAGATGGTACAGTAATAGAAAAAAGTGAGTAAATGCCCTTCCTGGGTGTATAAAAAGAGTGTGTGCAGATTATCCAGCACGTCACACCTAGGTTTAGAAGCAACATACGGCATTATTTGGCAGACACTAGGCAATATTTAGTGACTATGCTAGCTATATATAATGGATTTATGGAGGGTGTGAGAAGGCAGCACCTCCTCCCATCTGCCCCCTTAAGGGATGCAAATGCTTTGCTATAACACTGTTCCCCGAGAGCTAGAACTTTAGCAAATAAGGGACTTTATTAAGTTGTTAATAAGATTTCATTTTCTCACTAATGCCGCGGTGCTACATTATTAATTTAAAACTGTATTTAGCCTGACATGCTAAAGTGCTAGGCCTCATTATTAATGCATAAACCCATGCCTCTGTTGTTTAATTAAACACCATGATTATGAAGTTCTGATGTGGTTTAATGATAGCAGGCTGGAGTGGCAGTACATTCCTGTGCTCAGATCTCCCCCATTCCCCCCTCCTCCTACTTTTTCCTTTCATTTCCTTTTAAAAGCACAAATGCAGTTGTTGTTCTGCTGAATAAACACCACATGACAAATGATGTTGATCTTTCCAAGGTGACATAGAATTGCATTTTTATTTGCCTAGGCTTAGCTTCTTATTGACCAGAGATTTCTATCCTCCATTTTTCAGAGGCTCTAAAGGTAACTATTTCTATTTCCCCAGAAGACAATGTAATCCTTGCTCCCAGTAAAGTCAACAGGAGTTTCCAACTGGTTTCAATGGGGCAGAGCTGCACTCAAAGACAAGAAGAGATCTAGAGAAGAAGCCTAGACCATTGTTGCATGTGTCTGTTGAAACACGGTAGTTTTTAAACGGTTGTTATCTTGGAGGTGGAGCTTGGTCAAGGGAAGACGATTTTGTTCTGAATCACATAAGAATTAAATGGATCTAAACCAGGATAATAAACCCTGTGGATTTTTCCTTGTGTCATTTTCCCCACCAGAATGCTTCTGCATCAGGCTCAAGTGTTTTGGAGCCATTGTTTCATACAACCCATAATTTACTGTATTTTTCTTGGTGTCCTTTGCAGGACTGGGACTTTGGGTATTTCTGAGAGACTTTCTGTTCCGTATTCCCTCCTTTCTCTCCTCAACATTTAGCTTCGTTGTCTTATTCCTCCATCTTCCTTGTGATGATTCTCTCTGAACAGCAGCTTACCCAACCTGGCTGGTAGAGCCTCTGACTTTATTGACTAGGAGTAAAATTAAACATATTCTTATGTACTTTCCTGCTTAATAAGGATTTACACAGATCAGCCCTCTGTGCCTTTGTTTCTCTCCATACCCCTTGCCTGCTTCTCTGTTCAAACAGGAAGGTCTTGGATTTGGAGTCTGTCATCTCCCAAACTTTGGGGTCCTCTCTCTCTTTGGCAGTCAAAGGAGGTTTTGCTGTGGTTTTTACTGGAACCAGAATTTTACCCCAAGCATTTTTTTCAGCCAAGGCAGATGCTGGTCTGCGTAGGGGAGAAGGACAAGGAACAAGTTGCGTGACTGCATCGGGGGTGCAGGAGCACTCCTCATTCTGGCCATTTCTAGCAGGGTGGGTAAAGTCCCCCTCTGTTGCCATCCAGGTGAATTCACAGCTGACAACCAGCACTTTGCTCAGCAGAGCCCAAATTCTCTTTTTAAATAGCTATTTGTTTGAAACACATCTTCGATTCTCTTCCTGCTATCTCTCAAAGAAGAAAATTATTCATTATAATCAACCTTCCTTCACATTCTTGCACTGGAATTTAGTACACAGATCTGTTCTCTGCATGGGCAAATACAACAGAAATGTTACCAAGCTTGATTTCCTTCAGTAGTTTTTTTTTTAAAGTATGTGTTCAGCAAAGTAACCTTTCTCTAACAAAGAGATGACCTTTTTGCATTTATGTAGTGCTTGTTGCTAGGATTTAGATCTTTGCTGAAAGCTGTTATTTCTCTTAAGTACAGGAGAAAGTGCATTTTCACCTCCATTTGGGTAAACTGTCATTTTCTACTGTTCACTGCTTTTCTCACCATGGAATAATAATTTGAGGTTCAGTGGGTTTTTTGAGAGAATGCATTCCAGGAGTGTGGTGGGGCCTGGGAAGTCCTCTGTATTGCTAGTGGAAGAGAAAAGGAAGAGGAGGGAGAAGGTTTCTGAAATATTTAAGGCTTCTGAGTACTGCCGTTGATCAGCTCCTGCCATCAAACCATATTCAATTTAGGAGGGTCATGCAGGTATTTTATAATCGTACACAAAAACCAGCCAGTGGGTAGCTGAGAAGCTATACATGTATGCATAATATATTATTTTTTGGTGGTAGCGCTAGCATCCATGGGAAGCCACTTTAGGTAGATTTAAGAGGATTCTGTCCAACCGTGATACTGATGAATAACAGAAATAATCTAATATTACTCTTTGTGTGGCTGTGTTGCCGGTGTCATTACAAGTCGCGATGCAGGAGGAGCTGAGCCACTTCTCATGCAGTGGGCTGTAAGAGAGTGAAAGGGAGCATTAGACACATGTGTGCAGGTCACTCCATGAGACAGAAATTAGTATCTCACTCCCTCTTGAACTATTTTCAGTAGATAGTAAAAGACTAAAAGAAGCTGCAAAGAGCAACTTGACTAGTTATCTCTTTTCTCTGCAAATTGAGCATGGGAAAATCCCTCGGTTCCTTTGGTGCTGGAAATGTATGAAGGCCTTGCCCAGTGGGGAAAAAGACCCAAAGACTTCAAGCACGTGCAGCTGCATGTCCAAATAGGAACATGCAAAGTAAAAATGTCCCCTAAGAATATTCACATTTCTCTTGGTCAAAATTGCTCTTCAAAGTCACGACTTCATGAGTTGGATATACTGTTTTCCAGCCTCACAGTATTTCAGGCAGTGGAAGGCAGTGTTGTAAGCATTTATTGGTCATGTAAAATAATGGGACTGAATGTATTGCTGGGGAATGGCACAAAATTGCATCGCTCGGCGCAGAGAGCACCACATGCTGTGGTTTCCAAAAGGTCAATCCCACCAGCCAAGTTATCAGCAACAGTCCCTCTTTACATCCTCTTCCTCTGTCTCACACGTGCTCAGAAGAGAGAGAGCAACCGACACTTTCATTGCAATTGAAACAACTAAAATTAATCAAGTCCAAATCCTTCCTGTCCAAGAGACCATGAATTCAGCTGGATCAGAAGCCCTTGGTTAAGCAGGCCCTGAAAGTCTATCACAAGTTTATTAGTATGGTAATTTATCTGGATAAGCGCATAAAGATGCTAATTGAAATGGTTTTTTTTATGTATTATTTTTTAAAGGGAGAAAGGTTGGGGATTTTCTAGGAAGAAAAGTAGAATTGTTACTTATGTTTCATCGTGTCATAATGTTATAATTTCATTATTTTCCTATGCTTCACTTTAGTACTTCTTTTCAGTCTAAACGCCAAGAACAAAGAACTTGATACTCCAAAGATTTGGGGCTCACGCCACGTCTGGTGCTGGTCTTGATGCATGGAGATAGATTGAATTAATCAAACTTCTTCACACTGCTATTTAATCGGGTTTACAATTAGCTGAGGGCTGCAGGTCTCCCGGGCCTATCAGCTTTGCAAGCAGAAGCTGTAATACAGCAGCTCTGCAGCCACACACTGGGAGTGCCTCGCAGACCAGATTGTCATAATGTGGCATGAAATTAAAGCGTGATGTTACTTGACAACAGAATTTCAATTTCTCCTTCCTCCTCCCTCCTCCCCTCCCTCCCCCCTCTTTTTTTTTCCCTTTAACAAAGTCTCTACCTAGAGATAGGCCTCCCTGTTGAGTTGCACCCACCTGCTCTAAGCTACGCAGCTGCCTTCAAAAGAGTTTCTGATACTATTAAACCAATCTGTGTTCCATTACAGTCATTCTGATATTCTTCCCTGTCTGCTTTCAATGGCAGATTATTTTGCTGTGAGGAGCTAATAAGCATAGAGCTCTTAACTTGTTTCAATTCTTACTCCAATGTATTGATTTCCTCTCTTCTCACAACACAGAGGGTTTTTGCCGGCGTCTGTTCCCCCCAAACCCACCTGCGTAGTTATCTCAAACCTCTTCAGCTGCCATTTAGGGTGGTTACACCCACCTCTGTTCAGATAAACACCCATGAGTGGAGAACCTGGGCTGTTTCCTCCTTCCATCACCCCTCATCTCCTGAGAAGCAGAGTGGATGCACTGATAGGAAAAGGGATTTATAATTCCCTCTCCCACAAGCAAGTCAAGATCTTCTGAACACCACCAGCAGTTATCTGGGTATTGATGGTTTTGTGTGGTTCAGGAAACCTGACATAGAAGAGTTGAAAAGAAGAACAGAATGAACGCAGAAGAGCTGGTTGGAAAGAGGTGAGGATCAGGTCAAGTTGGTAATGGGGTATGTTATTCCCTCCTTGAACTGGCCTGGAATCTAATCTAACTCAATGTACACCTTAGAAATCAAAGGGTAGATGGTGAAGTGTTCCCTGCAGTTATAAAGGAAAAGGTTGGCCACAGGTTCCTGATGGTTTGATGGTGGAATAAGCTCCCAAGCTGCTATATGTGAAGGTGCTGGAGTTACACTGGCCAAGGAGAATTACACTCCAGGTTGGGAAGCCTGGCCAAGAGGTGAACATGGGGATCTACCACCTCTGGTCCTGCTGAAGGGGACCAGTGAGGCTCTTGCAGAAACAAGGTCTGGCTTTTGATGACACTGTTTGGTTTCTGTGGACCACACTTGCTGGTTTCTTGTGGCTTCTCCAGGTCTGGGAAGGGATCAGACCCACCAGTGGCCTGACCCTTCTGTTTGCAATGATGGATTATGCTCATTAGTTCTTTTTTCCACCTCTGAATTAGAAATGTTTAAGTTCCATCTCTTCTAATATCAGATACTGAATCGAAAAACAAATGGTATCCATGGAACAACACCTGTAGGTGGGTGACAGAGGTGAGATTCATGCAGAACAGACATAATTATGTGTTCTACATTCACTTTAACTGTATCTGCTGCCTGAAATGTTACAGAGCTACAATTTTGAGCGTTATTTGAATGTATTTAATCAGAGTAGCCACCATTTAGTTATCAAACATGGGAGCAAAATGAGCTTTGCTTATAAAAGCCCCCAAACTCTGTAAACCTCCGTCCCCCATTGCTCTCCATTCTTTTTCCCTTCCTGCACGGTGCTGAGCATCTCCCAAGGATTAAGCGATTATTCAGAAAATTGATTCTGCTTCCATTGAAGGTGATTACTTCCCCCATGCTGAAACCCACAAAAGCACAATCAGGTAGACAACCAAGGTAGTTTAAAGCATTTGCATCTTATACAGGTTGGCCTGCAAACACCTGTAGTTTTCCTGGCTGATAGCAACCATTTATGGGCATAGGGGGTAAGGAAGAAATCAGTGAACTTTGAAAAGCAAAATAAAAAGGGAACATTTTTCTGATTGAGAAAAATCAAGCTTAATGAACTGAGATGAAATAATTCCCTCAATTTGCTTGGCCATTTTAAATTAAAAGCAGAGTGTAACCTCTGCTTGCAAATTACTGTAAACATTTCAATCGCACTCTAATTCGTGGTAAAAGGGAGGAAAGGCTGGGCTATGGAATATAACACAAAGATCATTCCTGGGTAGTCAGACTCTGTTTTCCCCCTTTTTTTGGGGGGGGCAGAGTGTGTAGGATATTACAGAATTTTTTAATATATATATATATATGAATATTTATGAAGAGCTTGCTAGTGACAGACCAGGCTGGCCCTGCAGGCCCAAAGGAATTAATGTAAATTCCAGTCAACCATGAAAACCCACTAGAATTGAACTGTATTTCAGCATGGTGGATAAAGCACATCAAAGAGCAGAATTTCTATAAGATAATTACACACAATGCAACTCTAATCACAGAAAGACTGTGGATATTGCTGATAAAGCGTAATAAATCTTTTATGACTATGCCTTGTTCTGCTGAATCAGCTTTCTGTTTCTATTGCACTAGACTCCTGATTCTTGCCCTTATTTATATATTTACAAGTTTAAAAGACACATCAGCTAATGTTTGACTGTAGCTTCTGTGAAAGGCTTGGGCTTATTTAGTTTTCTGTTGTTGCACTTGTTGGAGTGTAGTTAGATCAACAACAGCAAAATATTCGTCTCTCCTGTCTGGCAAGTCGGCAGAAAGAAATTGTCTATAAGCTGTGAACCCGCCTTTCTGTTGTATTTTAAGAAATTGGAATAATTTCAGTTTTGACAGTTGGAAGTGTTCGAAATTCAGGCTCCCTCCCTCATACTCCATAGCGCCATGGATACATCTCAGAGACTCACGGAACGGTTGAGGTGGCAGAGATCTCTGGAGATCATCTAGTCCATCCCTCCTGCTCAGATAGGGCCACCTGGCTGCCCAGGACCACGTCCCCTCGCATTTTGAATGTGTCCATGGATGGAGCCTCCACCACCCCTTTGGGCAACTGGTTCCCATGCTTCACCTTCGCCATAAAATATTTTTTCCATGCATTTAAACAGTTTTTTTTTCTGTGCTTCAATTTGTGCCCGTTGCCTCTTGTCCTTTGAGTGGGGACCGCTGAGAAGAGCCTGGCTGTTTCCCAGCCTCCCACAGCTGCTGTCCCCTTAGACGTAGGTGTAAGCCCGGGGAGCGAGCAAGCCCCGAGCATCAGTAATCTCTGCCAGGGATAAGGCCTGGTGCTGGTAACACCCCGTTCCTACAGCAACAGGGGAAGTGGAGACACAGAGTCTGTGGTCACCAACTGGTCCTTGACCATTCTTGGGGACTCATTGTGTCTCACCATGGATCTCGCTCGTATGTCCCATCACCTGAGCACCAGCAGACACCTTTATGGAAGATGTCTTCACTGTTCCTTAATCAAAAAGGCAAAGGAAGGCAAAGAAAGGCAAAAGTTTGCCTTCTTCCTGTGAGCTTTGCCCTTCATTTGTCTTTCTGCCATATGGGCAGCAGAAGGTCTCTGCTTCTAACAGAGTGACAGAATTTTACATATGGTTTAATTACAGTAAATTATCAGCAAAGGGAAGGGTTTGCAGGGGGACAGCTGAATCCCACTCATGGGTTCAGTGAATGTCTGCCCAGGATATCAGTGCTCTGCCACGTTTCACAGTGACACTTTGCTCCACCCCAGAGGACAACTGTGCTGAGAAAAGTCCATCCCTTGGTGTCTCTCTGTGCTGGAACCTCGGTCGAAGTGCCAGCATGAGACCTGTCTGGCTTCTCAGTCTGTTGTCTCACCTTTGTGCTCTGGGAGGAATTTGACCACAGGATCAGTATTTCTTAACTCCAGATTCATATCCTCTTCTGACTTCAGAACTTTGAGGCTGATGTCCTCACTGGCTGTTGTCTTCGTTTAGTCTACAGCGAGTTTGAACTTGAATTGATACATCCTCTGGCAGATAGTTAGATCTTCTCTTCCACATCCCTTCCTGATCCCTTCAAGTGCGTGTTTCTCAAGTTATGCTTAAGGTTTCTCACGGCTCTTCTCAGTGCACCAGAACTTCAGAGCCTTATTTATATGAGCAGCATCACCCTGGTTGTCACCCAATGGGAAGTGCTTTTGTGTGCATTCCCCGAGCAGACATGAAAGACCGTGTCAGGACAATGCAGGGCTGCAGAAGATGTTCTTCCTTTGCCTGATTTACATCATATCTTTGAAAGCGTGTCCCTCCTGTGACAGTCTGAAGCGAATAAACAAAGTTCCTGGGGAAATGGTATGCAGCGTTCAAACACTTTGCTGAACTTTAATGTTCTGTAAGTTGTAAGGGAATGACTACAAAAGCCTTGGAAGAGCAAAGGAAGAGAGTTAGCTCAAGGCAAGGTGATATTCCCTCATTAAAATCTATTTGTGCAAAGTTGAGACGTCAAAGAAATTTCACTTGTTCCAAGAGGGAATGAAAGCCCATGTTATTAGTGATCAGAAGGGACTTGGGAGTCCTATTTGCCAAAGAGGAGGGTGTAGTGAAAGAAAGGAAAAGAAAAGAAGAAAAAAAGAAAAAAAAATGTATTTGAGCATTTAATGTTATCTGAGAATAATAATAAATATAACTGCCTTAAAACAACGAGCCAAGTTGTTACCCAACTATTGATCATAGAAAATATTTTTAAAGGAAAAAAGTCTTCAAAATATGGGCTGATCTTCTGCATGCAGTTTTTCACGCCTTAGTGCTGCTGCACCCAGAGACACCCGCCAGGGGAGAGCCAGCCCTGTGTCATTTCACCCATCGTCACAGAGGGTGAACGAGGTTGTTAAAGACCAGATTATTAATTCTTAGATTATCCAGGTGTATGGTTGTGTGCCCCAGAGCTGTGGTATCATAGGCAGGGTTAGAATGAGATACTTAGCACTAAACCTGGGACTTTTTTCCTATTTTCATAGCTCAGTGGTGACTACATCAGAGGTTTTACAGCCCAAGAACCAAACACTCCTCAGATGCAAACTGTGTTGTGGTTGCTGGGGGTTTGGCCCTTTAGTATTGGCAGAACGAGCATTTGCCTCTGTGTTTGAAGTTTCCAGAGCAGAGATGTGCAAGGAGTGCCCTGTGTCCAGCCTGCCCCTAACTGCCTGTGAGGAGAGGGGGAAATGAGCCCAGGGTTTCCATTCTGCACTTCATGGTGTATTGGCCACCTGCAACAGTGGGGAAAATGGCTAAAAACCATCAGTCTTAAGTACTAATCATCCTGCACCTGGGAAAAGTAGCTTTGGCTGATGATGGGGTGTGCAAATGAGGGGGACTGCAAAATTGAGCAGTGTTCCCAGGCACCACGGGAACCTTCTCTGTCTCTGTGCCTCTTCCCACGTGTCGTGCTCCTCGACGGGATCCATGGTGGGACCTGCTTGGGAAGCTCAGCCCCTGGGGCAGCGGGGAGGGGGCAGAGGCAGACGAGGGCACAGTGGCACACATGAAAATGGAGTTAGGATAGGAAATATGCCCTGCCAGAGCCTCGGCTGCTCCATGAGTGAGGATGGCTGCTCCATCCTCATCCAAACCACTGAGCGTGTGCGTAGTGCTCACTCCGTGCTTTTTTTTTTTTTTCCCTCTTTCCCTGAGAAATCAGCAGAAATCTCCTATCTCTGCCTGGGCTGGCCTGTCCCTCTGTTTTGACGGCTCCTTTTATCGCTAGCAGCCATGTGAAGAACGAGCACATTAAAAGGTAAAGGCTCTCTTTTTGTGCTGATAGTGGACGGGGCCCTCCCCTGGTTTTGCATTAATGCGGAGTGGCGACGTGGCCATGGGCTGATTGCATTTGCTAATGTTAATCACCAAGGGGCCAGGCGAGGTGAATAAGTGAACTATATTTTATTCAGTTTGACAGAAGGAGGAGTCGAATGGAAATTATTTTTATCTCTGGTTGTGGCCGACCTAAATTAATGCTACCTCTGGTGCTGAAAGGCTCGGGAGAGCAGATGTCTGTGTTTTATATGCTCTCCTTGGTGGGGGGACGGCTGAACCAACCCACGCGTCAGGCTCTGTGTTAACCTAGGGACAAAGCTGAGCCCTGTCCCCAGTTGCACAGCCCTGAAAGATGAAGATGTAGAGAGCCAGGTTGTGGGGGTTTTTTGCCTGCTTGAAACAAAGGCAGGTCACTAGACCTGAATTTCAAGTGCTGGAGGAGTGGATGGTGGGTTCCCATGATGTGCAGAGGGAAAGAGAGGAGGGAAGACACCTTAGTGACTCCTCAGCAAAACAGTTATTAATTGCTGGGCACCGGTGATGTTTGCTGTCCTGCCAGGAGTGCAGACCTCTGCCACCATAGCTCTGTCTGTGCTGGTTTTATCTGAGGATATCTGTACTCCCAGACCACGTAAACAAGTTGGAAGTTGAGCTGTTTCCCAGTCTCACCCAAACCTCGCAAATCTTGAAAGCTTTCAAGATTTAAATAGGGAGTAATACGTTGCAAGGGATAGATATAGCTGCTGCTGTGCCCAGGCTGGGGAGAAGTTACTGGAAGCCTGGAAAGGACCCTTGTCTCTGATCCCGTTCCTGGGGAGCAGGGCTGTGGGATCTGGGCACTGCTTGCCCGAGGGCTGTCCAGGGGCCTGGTAGGAGAGTGACCAAAGCCTCCCAGCACCCAGGCACCAGGAAGCCTTTCCTGCCTTGCATCTTGCTTTTTTCTCTCCTGGGAAAGCATCTCGTCTCGTGTTTGCACCTTGCATCAGCATCTTGCCTCTTGCATTGCTTCTTGCAGAAAGCAGCAATGATAGACGGGGTGAAACCAGAGCAGTTCCTGGAAAGAGAGAGGGTGGAAGGGACTTAACAAAACCTACCTGGGGAATGAAAGAGAGATGGGAAGGAGAGTGAAGGGGGAAGCAAATGTGGTAATTGGCAGAGCGTGGTAAGCAGTGCCAGCCACACGGCGATGGGGGGGATGTCGGGAGCTCAGGCAAGAGGCACCGCGAGCGCATTTCCATGGCTTTACTCTCTGTATCACGCTCCTCTTCTCATTGCAAGGTCTGATCGAGTCTGACTATCGTCACCCCTTTTTGCTGTAAAGACACCTATTAATGTTGACAGTTTGGGTGGCTGGGGGATGTGGTATTAGTACTGACAAATGCCGGTAATTTGCAAGCAATGTTTTCCCTCTAGCACCGGTGGGAAATCACCTAACCTTTGCCAATAATTCTCAACATAACTCATGAAACCTCATCTTCTATCATTACGAGGAGCGGCATTTCTGAAAATTATCAGCTCCTTGAATCCATCCATGCTAGACTATACAGAGGAGGTGATATTAATCAGTGTGTGAGGCCCACTGTAGTATTAAGGATTCTCTTATAAAATCTTTTTACCATATGCTCCCTGATATTAAGCTTACTTGATTATGCTTTCAGATCTTTTTTTTTTCTGATCTGTCACATCACTTGGCTTTAACTATTTTTTAGCTGCTGTTATTGTATCAATTTTTTTTTTTAACCACAATTTGCTTAACACGTCTGTGGAGAGCACCCGTGTATGTTTATGCTTTAAACCAACACTGATTAATTGATGACTGGTAGACTGGTGTCAGTGTAATTAGCAGAGGTCTGAAGGCTGCAGTGGGGACAGTGAGCTGACCTGCCATCCATCCACTGAAGCACTTTCAGAAATTCTGAGTTTAGAGAAGCTTTGGAGAATACGTTGAGCTGGTGGCCAGTTCAGTCTTCGGCAAATCTTGCCTTAATTTTTCAGCTGAGAATATACAAAGAATTGATTCTGGTAGAAACTATCCTGTCACCTGTGCTGAGCCGAGGAACCTCCCGAGTTCAAACACAGCCTGGTCTTATTTTGCAGAAGCTATAGCCAAACAATGCTGATAGCGACTGTCTTTAAAGCCAAATTAAAATGTAATGAGGGTGGGAGGCAGGGACGAGCACGCACGGGCCATCTGAGCTGTTGCCATTCTAGAATTCATCAGTGCCGCCGACAGCGGCGAGCGGCTGTTGTGTTATTGATGCAGGGGGAGAGCGTGGTTATTGCATTATTGACATACAGTAGGTGGAGAAGGATTACCACGTTAGCAGCAGTACAAGGAGCGAGATTATCCAAATGCAATAAGCCATTGTTACAGCAATGACATTTTTCCACACCTCCCCACCCCTCAGCCCCCCCCAACCCCCCTTTCTTATCCCGTCCTTTCCACCTCCTGCCTGCATAATATTAAAGGTCAGTAATATCCAGACAGATGGTTGGGAGGGTTTACCGAGAGGGGCCGCTTGCTTTGGTCATTTTTCTGAAATGTTGATTGTGCTCAGAAGAAAAAAAAAATAAATAAAGCAAGCATTTGGGTTTTCCGACTGGGATTAACTCATCCGGATGCTGTACCAGGCAAGAGACAATTTGGAATTTGGGTTAGGAGATTGTCCCTTCCGCTGGCATCTGTGCTGCTCCCTGTGACAGCCTGGAGAGGCACAGCTGCATCTTAGGCACTAGAATAACCAGAAGATAAATGCCACTGAATTCTGGCTCTTTATTTAATAAATAACTTCACTAAATGTTTTGGGTTTTTTTTATGTGAAAAAGGGACAGTAAACTTTTTCGGAGGGTTTCTGCAATGCGTCAAAGGACTCTGATCCCTCATTGGGAGAGTATTTGTCTCTCAGGTTCACATTTTTTGCTTTCAGATGAAACCCATCTTCTCTTCTATTTCAATTCCCCGGATTTAGTCCTGTTTTCATCTGGAACTGCTTGTTTGCTCTGGGAGCAGGCGTCCTGATACTAAACCATAATTGAGTTAAATCCTTACCCACTGCAGAGAAAGTGACTCACTGTGTAAAATACCCTCCCTAGAAATGCATCACGCTGCCTTCAGGGGTCAGAGAAGTTCCTGTCAGGATTCCCTCTTGATGGCCCTGAGTTTTGGAAGTGATCAGCTCATATCCTCTTGGATTTAATTGGGTTACGGGGGCGACTTCTGATCCCCAGTCCCCGGGGAAGGAGCCACAAAGCGTGCGGTGTCTGCAGCAATCTCATCTGTCCACGCTGCCAGCCCGGGAGAGAAGAATGGCTGCTTAATCAGACACACAATCTGAAAATGTCACATTATTATTTATGAAGTGTTTAATAATCACACCACAATCATTGGATGCAGTGAGGTGGAAAACGAAAATGTATTTTTTCAAATAATATATTCGAATTCTGTTATTTTGGGAGAAAAAAACCCCAAACCCTAATGAGTTCTTTTAATTTGAAGGATACAGTTTGTTCTAGCCTTGCAACAATGCTTGGTGGATCAGAAGTCACAGGCAGCTGGGGCAGTCTTGAGTTTAGCAGGTAGGATGAGCCAGATGTGCCCTTCTGCTGCCACAGTCCTTTGTCACTTGCTGTTGTGAAACGCTGCAAAGTTTGGCTCAGCTCTGGGCATCGCAGCCCAGGCACGGGATTCTCCCTGAGAAACCCAAACCTGGCTGGGTCTGTGAATGCTAACAATAACCTATAGCTTTTAGACTATATATATATTTTAAAAAATAATATATAGAATTATATATATTACAATAATTATATATATAATTATATACAAATATCTATTAAAATAATT
>JAHREE010000329.1:479920-562674 GCA_033628505.1 Tringa tobata | reverse complement strand
GCTTTTCCCTATAGAAACGGGAGCAGCTCTTTTGATCTCGGCCCCCAGTATCCCCCCCAGATCCCTATTTACTTGTACAACCCAAACCTACGGGGGATCCTGCGCTTGATTCCGCCATATGTTCTGGGGCGCTTTTCCTTGCTTCCCTGCTTTTCTTTGGGAGGCTGTTTGTCGGCGGGGGGAGGAGTAAGCAGTAATTTTTATATGGTTATTTATTTCCATGCTACCCTCTGCTCCCCGGGCGCATCAAGGCTGGGGGGGGGTGGGGGGACACCCAGCCTATTCCGTGTCAAGCAGGCGCTTTGAAGCTTGCCACGATCAAACTGCTTTTATTTGGGGGGAACCCGGCCAGCTGTTTGTTTGCTTCCCCTGCTTCATATTGATTCAAGGAGATAATCTCCCAGGCCCCACGTGCTTAATCTGTGAGCTGCTAATGGTGCCTGAGATATTGAAATGGTCCCCTCTCCCCTGGATTGCCGGGGTATTTATAGCTTAATGCAGAGGTTTACAGCGTAACGCTCATTTTCCGAGCAGCAGAGGATCCGTGCCTGTGTCTAATACCACAAACTGCTGCTGGCTTTAGCGGGGATATTGTCACTCTAATGCGGTGCCAGAAGGTGACCGTGTGCTTTGCATCCCAGGAATATCCTGATGTCACTTGGTTCCCAGCGAGGCCTTGGGATGCCTGAAGTCGGGGTTCGGCCGCCGTCCGCATCCGGGCAAGAGCGAGGGATGCTCCCCGAGGTGGGGATAGGGAAATACTCAGCACAAGTGTGAACCCCCCGATTTCTGTGTGCAAAAAGAGGGACCCCCCCACCTCAAAAGCCAATTCGAGCAGCACCAGGCTCTCTCTGTGTTCGCACCTGACGGAACGGAGGGGATAGGAATTCAGCTCAGAGACGGCTAATTTCATGAAAGACTCTCCAAGAATAATTCTTCTGCAGATGCTTAAAGTGATTTCAACATGAAAAGCAGGAAAGACAGAGAAGATGATAGAAAACGACTCCAGAATTTATACCTTCCCCTCCTTCCTTTAAGCCCTACACATCCTGCGCGTGTCCTGGCATGAAAACCGAGGAAAACCGCTGTGCAAACAGAACAAATTCTGCCGGGTTTTTATTGCCCCGAAACAAAGAGGTGGCCACTGGAGGTGTCTGTAGCCGCCTGTCCTGGACCCACAGGGACCAGCCCAGGGGGAAAATCTGTTTGTGTTTTTTTTTTAAATGCTGTCTTTTAAGCAATGTTTTAAGTGCTGCTTATAGAGTGAAAAAGGGCACTATTTAAATGGCGTGCTCGGGATATCAGTCATTAACACCATCCTGGGGAGCTCTAGATGATATTCTGTGCCCTAAGTGCTGTTTGGGAAGGCAGATCTCAAAAGCCCTGACACGGAGACTGTCGCTGATAAAAACACATGACCACTGTTCTCTCTTTTTTATTTTTTTTGACTGCATTTTTCCTTCCTGCTGTTTAGGGGGTTTAAACAGCCTTGATTTTCTGTTGCTGACAACACACCCCATATGCTATTTATCTTGTCAGAACTCTCTCCCTCTGCCCTCAGCTCCCATTTTGTTCTCATTAATAGTGATTATGAAAAATGGGGCTAAATACTTACTTTCATATGATTTATCCAAATGTTGAACTGCGTAATTGGAGAAGCTGAGACATTATCCCTTCAGATTCTGTCAAGACTCAATTTCTGCATTTGATTTAATTTTTCGACTCCTGACCCATAACAGTACGTATATTTATTGCCTTTATGGTGGCTTGGCTGAACAATATATCTATCAGTCACGAGCGGGAAGCTGTATATTATTTATAAGAATTTAAATAGTCAGTGTTTTTTAAGAACACTTGTCCTTAGTGTGCAGTTATTAACACGGGGCCCCTAGATACAACAAAATTGAAAGTCAGCTGGAAGGAATGCCCTCATAATGAAGATATTTAATAACTGGCATCAGGCTCTGCTTTCCCTTTCGGTGACAGTGGTGACGCACGAGCAGAGGCAGGGGAGGGCTGCAGAAACCTCGCCTGCCCCCTTTCCCGGGCCTGATCCAGCCTCTGCCTCCCTTTCCACTTGCCACTGGGAATCTCTCGTGTGTAAAAGGCGCCGACACGTTCAGTTTGGTGCTGCCCGTTTGGTTTCCCACCGCAGCCGTGCACGGCCGGGCGCCTGCACACAGGGCTCTCCCGGGAGTGCCTCACTGCCCTGCAGTGATTTTGTGCATCCCTCTCCCCCTTCCTAATCCATCATCTCTACGACTCTTTTTCACAAACCGCTCTTTGCCCGACTTTGGCCCCCGTGGCCAGCTGAATGCAAATGCTCAGCCCCAGCCGTACGGGTTGTGGCCACGCAGCCCCAGTCGAACCCGAGACCCCCCTGGGCTGCAAAGCCTGGGTTTGCTGGGGACAGCAGGGATGGCACGGGGCTCTGGAACAAAGACTCCCAGGAACTCTGACCCACCATCACATCCTCCACATCACCGACAGCACCACCCCGCTTCCCACATCGACACCGACACAGCATTGAAATTGTTAATAAAACAAGTCATCGAGCTGCTAATATCTGCAAGCACCATTTTGGAAAAAAAGAAAAAAAAAAAAAAAGATAATAGAGCAACCATCAGGGAGTATAGTTAATGTATAAAACAATTACTGTAGTCAGATGCTTAAATAAGAGCCATAGTGGTAACAAATGCATTACTGTACAGAGAAGTTTACAGCACACAGGATATTTTATTTGCCATGCCAGAATGGAAGGGAATAACTCGGAGATGAAGCCGACGCATTTATCACCAGTTTTTTCTCCAGCAGCCTTTTTCCTTGGCATGAAACCTGCCGGCACATGCGTGTGCACACACACACATACGTGTGCACACGGATACAGCTCTAACTTAGTATTATTTGTTGTAGAAATAGATATAATTCTTTAAAGCACACTCATTTACTGCCAGCTAGTCCATGTCAGTGGTTGGGTGTCTTTTAAATACAATCGGCCGGGAGAGCTTTCTTTTACATAGACCTTTTAAACAAAAGCATCAAAAATTGCCATTTTTGATAAGGATCGAACTGCTAATCTTTTATTTTGCAGCTCTCCCTGACACGTGGGCATGGCTCTTCCCTCCTTGGGAGACTCTTGCAGGGAACAATAAGAATATTGATTTTTGATATTTTTTTTTCTAGACTCGTAATACTGCAATGATCTCCCACCCTCCCCCTTATTTTCTCCAGGATTTGCTGGGGTTTTGACCAGCTTTAATTGCTCCAGACTCTCCCATTTTCTGTGGTTGGCACTAAATCCATAGCCTGCTCTCTGCCACACGGCCCCGCTTCGGAATTCGCATTGTCCCTGCAATCCCGGTTCTGCCGTCGTGTGTCCTCCTCTGCCAGGAGCAAAAACTGCCCGGAGAACCCCGAAGCACAGAGATAAACCACTGAGAACCAGAAGGAAAAGGCTGGTGGGGACATCCTCAAAGCAGGACAGCCACCTGGGGAGCAGGGGGGTGCTTGCTGGGAGAGGGCAGCCGAGAAGGAGTTTTGCTGGGTTTAATTCGAAGCTCAGTCTAAGAGTGGAAGGACCTAAACTGGTTTAACTGGAGTGCATTGGGTTGGTTCAGAAAGATTTCTGTCCACGCAGCCCAACTGGGAGAAAAAGAGAAGTATTACCACTCACAATTTCTTTATTAAATCCCACCTTTTAGAAATCCCAAATTTCTATTTACAAAATATTTTTCCCTGTGGCGAGCTCAGCTCGATTTTTTTTTAAAGCTGTACCAGATATTTTAGTTGTTTGTCCACTTTTATTTTCAAAAAGTTTTAAAAAATCACCTTTAATAACCGTGTTAGCTGTCTGGTTTTGATTTTATGCCATATTCTGTGCATTAGTAGAACTCAAAGCCAGCAAAACTACTCTATACCTTCATTAAAAAACGGAGAAGGTGATGTACTCTGTAATTCCTTCTGGTTGTATTATACACTGAGAAATGACAACTACCACGCTTCAGGTCATCTGGCACCTCACCTGAAAGCTCAGCTTTACATTGGTTAATATTTTGACCACTTTTAGCCCAAAGATTAAGGACAAACAATAGGCTCCTTTCTCAGACTAAGATCAATGAAAATCAGAAAGGTCTGTCCAATAAACAGCTATTTTTGGAGCCTGGCGTGGGGCACTTGCTGGGTAATTTCCCCGCGGATGGGGCTTGGCACAGGGCTCCGTGCTCTTTCCCATCGACTTCCATGAACTTTGCATTTATCCCTTGCTCTAGCGCTCCCTGCTTCCTGGGGGAAATATCTTTAGTGTTGGAAATCCTGAGGTTAACTACCTATAAATGGTATTTAGTTATTAAAAGCGTTGGCTGGGCTGGAGGCTGAGCGATGACGGGCCTCTCGTCCAGGAGATACAGGGAAAACGGGATCAGCTGAACCCAAGGGGTCCCATCCCTTCCCAGGCAGCATCCCCAGCTCCGCTTCCATGGCAACAGGGATGCAGGAGACCCCCTTGTCCCACTGTCCTTCACCGCGGTGGCCGGCACATTAAAATCACTATTATTAGGTTTTGTTTTTTTAATTATATCGCTTGTCTTTTTTATGGTCAGACAGTCAACTGTCAGCATCAATTACGAGAGTTAATATTGACGTCCTCTTAAAAGAGGTTTAAATATTAAAGTGAAAAGGGACTTGCTCTGGGCTCCGTCTCTGTGTGCTGCTCGTCAATAAAACCCGAACTCACAAAACAGTTGTCACAGAGATTTCTTGTGTCTTGCACTGACACGATGCCCGTCACCGGAATTTTTCAAATGAGCAAACTGCACTTATTAATTATGCTAATAATCACGACTCAGGATAGGTGCGCTGAGGAAGACAAGAGCTGAAACTTGCTCCCCATAGAAGGGGCAGCAGAGGAGCCGGCGCCTTTGTGGTATTTAGAGGCTCTGGGGCAGAAAAAAAAATCTCCCTCCGCTTCTCAGGAAAAGGCCATTCACACATATAAACCAGAAACTTCAATATGCATATCTTTATTGTAACCACCACGCTACTTATTGATTTTTTCCCTGCAATTATGCCGCGCTGTATTTATTTGCATCGGTGCTCGGCGGTGCCGTATATTAAAGCTCCCTTCCTCCAGTGGCGGCTCTTTAGAAAAACACTTCTGATTTCCCCTCAGAGTATGAGGTCAATAGGCCAGAACTTATGATTTTGAACCTATAGCCAGGCCTAATTTATGGATCCTTTCTGGTTTCTTGTGTTTAACTGTTTCTGGGAGAGGGTTTCACTGGGGAGATGGGTCTGTTGTGCACAGCGAGATCCAGGCTCAGGGGCACAAGATGTATGGACCGTAGTAAGGCTCAGAGCAAAGCCAGCACTGATTCAGGTCTGCTCCTCTATAAATTATGTACAGTTCTTCTGAAAAACATTTGTATTTCCTAATGTAGCTCTAGCTGATCTCACTAAAGCGAGGGAAACGTTGTTATGAGAAAGTCAGTTCTCACGTAACTCAAATTAATTTTCATTTGCTGAGCACAGAATGCATTTAGCTCTCAAATTTTATTTATCGGAATAATATTGACAAAATATGGATTTGCTTTCCTCCCTCTCTAACGACTTCAGCAATATTTGCCGTGGGCAAAAGGTGAAGGTTTTACATTACAACAGGTAAACCTTAAAAAAAAACATAAGTCTCCGGCTCTGCAGCAAGCTGGCAGCTCGCATTGCCCGACACGGGGTGCAGCCAGGGCAGAGGGTGGGAAAGGGATAAAAGGGGTGAACATCCCTCCCAGCAGGTTTTGGACCAGATGCTGAATGGCTCTGGTGGCCACAGGGACAGCACGGGCCCGTGCAGAAGGGCCAGGGGCTGGGACACGCTGGGTCCATCAGTTCGGCTTTGGCTCAACCACCCGGGCAGCTCTTGGGAGCCATCCCCTTGTGCTTTGGAGCTCCAAAACCATCTGCTGGAGATGTTCCTCCAACCACCTGGGCCTCTAGAGGCAGCAGGGAGAAAAAAACGGCAAAGTGAAACTCTTCTGTGGAAAGAAGTAAAAAAAAAAAAAAAAATTAAAAAAAAAATTAAAATACTTAACCCATTCAATCCTTAATGAAGTTTTTTCGCACGTCAGGCAGCGGCTGGGCTGGTCCCATCCTTCGGGAGCTCAGGGATGGCACTGGGTGCCCTGAGGTCAGCCAGGTGCCCGGGGGGATAGTGAACAGTGCCAGGGAACAAACAGCTCAGTGGCAGCTCAAAGGCCAGGGATGAGGGTGGGATGTGAAGCGGTGCCAGGCGCTGCCGTCAGCGCAGCCATCGGGCTGTGTCAGCACGGAGCCTGCCACCACAACCTCCACAATCCCACAGGGGGATTTTGGGAAACCCGACAGGAAAAATGCCTGGGGAAGATGCACACGTGCAATGAGTGTGTGAGTGCTCGTGCAGGCTCACAGTGGGCTCTGCCCCCCCACCCCGCAGCACCTCAGCACCACGGGGTGGGTTGGAGATGAACCCGCCGCCTTTAATTCTGGATTTATGGCTGCTGCTGCTCCTACGCTAACCTTTGGCCATTACAGCGTCTGGATGCAACTTTGGGGATTAATAAATGGGAAAAGCCGGGACCTTAACTGTCAGGAATACGGCAGACGTGCCCGGCACTAAAACCAACAGCCATAAACCACGGCAGAATCCGCTTCACCTAAAGGGAAAAACCAGGGGACCTGGTGCACGGGGGTCACAGCAGGGAGCCACCGCCCCGAGACCGAGCAGGAGCCCAAGGAGTTAAACCGAAGCAAACCTCCTCGTGCATTTTATGTCACAACTCCCCCCCCACCCCCCCTTTTTTTTTTTTTGTGTGTCTGTGTGTATGACCAAGCCAAGTTCTTTTTTAGCTCTACCCTTTTGAAAACTGCTGGTTACAGATAAATTAAAATGCCAGGACTGAAATTGCCCACGTTAGCCCCTGAGGGAGCCTGCACTGTCATCTTTCATTAGACGCTGATAGACCAAAAGCCCAAGGCAAAGTGAAAGCTGGTTCCTAAGAAAGGGCTGGGAGCCAGGAGCTGCATCTCTCCACCGGAATCTTGCATCTCTGTCCTTTTAAGTTTAAGCTGAGCAATGCTTTCTTGGACATGTCTGTTTTCATACTGCAAATTTCAGTCTTAAAATCAACAGCAAATATGAACAGGGTATTCCACAGAGTCCTAAATTGTCAAGACAAGCCAATGCATTTTCTCGGAGCAATCTGATGGTTTTGTCTGGTGTCAGCCCTCGCATCCTCCGGTGCAGATGATGTGTTTGGACGGTTTAATAAAGAGCTGTTTAGAAATGTGACTGTTATTCTTTTTCTTTTTTTTTTTTTAAAAAAAAAAAAAAAGAAAAAAGAGTGGCATAATCTTTCAGCAACGAAGGTGGGATTTTCCCAATACTTCTTCCGTCATTTTGAAGGAGGGACGGTGGCTTGGTGGGTTTTGTGAAGTGCCACACTGCGGTGGAACGGTCTAGTTCAAGGGAAAGAAAAAAAAAAGTCATCTAGAATTATGCCTGCACAAGGAGCTTAATAAACCATAAAGGCCAGTGGCTTTCCAGCATCCTTTCACTTTGTGTTTGAATTAGAGATGTGCTTTGACTCAGAAAAATGGGGCTAGTCCTGGGTGCGTGCACAGGAGCCCGGCGGCAGGAGCCTCCAAAAGGGGCAAAAACCCAAATCCGAGTCCTTCCGGGCAACTTGGATGGCTGTTTGCTGCTGTGCCCCAGGGGTAAAAACTTCCTCCTGTCCCCAGGAGCCATGAACAGAGCAGGAAGATCTCAGACATCACCCCTGTGTCACCTTATCCCTACAAAATCCTGCTGAGGAAATCAAACTGGAAAACCATCCTGGGCTGCCTGGCTGTTGTAACCTTTGGATGGATGGCCACCATGAAGTTCAGGAGCAGGTGGCTGAATATGGTCTTTTTTTAAGGCACGCAAAAGTGTTGAAAGCCTGGAGAAGTCAACCTGGTTGTTTTTGTTCGTCTGTTGCTCTAGGCAGTGAAATAATTTACTCCATTTCCATCCACCTTCTTCTCTTTATTTGTCTTGAGTTATGATGGGGAAAGGAACCATCCTAGATGGCTCTCACTTTCCTGGAGTCAGCAAGGTTTTAGTTTTCAGACCATTATATCTCTGCGCTCCTGATCTAAGGTTTTTTTTTCTTTTCTAGCTGCTCCTGAATTAACTTTTATTCTGTCTGCACAACAGAAAGCAAACAACAGCACACCAAAGTCCAGCGTGTGTTTGTCTCTGCGACGGGTGGGATCAGCTCACCCTGCGACATCCGCGATTGATTGAGTCTGTGAAACTGTAACACAAAGTAAAGAAAACTGGAAAATACATTGGTCCAAAAGTTATTGGGCAAGCCCATGGGGAATGAATTTTCATTGCCCTACAGCTCCCGAGGAGGCAATAATAATGAGCTGCACTTGGCAGAAGTAAATACCTGGGGTGACTCCGTGTAGGTGCCCAGGGCTTGGGCTGCCGCGGCGTCTCAGCCGTGGTGTGCTGGACACCTTGAGGTCACAAAGGAAAGGGAAGCATTTTGGCTTTATTTCTGGGGAGTTTCTGCTCTATCTGAGCACTTTGTTGGAAGGCACAGTGGTAGGGGTGGTACAAGGCACCTTAGCAAGGGCAAGCATTCCTGTGATGCAATGCCTTGGCATTTTGACTCTAGATTTCCTTTCATCGCTTCCCAAAGACTTGCTTCAAACACGCGAGGAGGAAGACACCTCCGTGGTCTTCACCGAACAGCACAGCTACTGCTCTGCCTTCCCAGTTTCACTCCGTCTCACTTTTTAAATAAATCTATGCTCTTATGCCACAAATGAAGTTTCACGTATGTCCTGCCTGTTGTCAGGGACCACTCATTTGGAATAAAGCAGAGGTTTAATCTCACATGCATGATCAAAATAAAATCAGAAGAGTAAAAAGAAGCAGATCAGACTTTGGCTCTCCTTTTGCTCTCACTTCTTCTGACTCTGTGGATAATTTTTGCAGACTGTGATTCGTCTGGAGGGGTGACAAAGGGTGTACGTGCACCCAGCAAGCCTTGGTGATGCCCAGTGAGGACGTGGCCACGTCTCCTTGGCTGGCTCTTCCAGCCCTCCAGCATCCACCCTACATTGAAAAGACATGAAAAAAAAACCCAATCGAGCCTCCAGTGCTTTCCAAAAGGAGCCTGGGCACAGCTGTCAGGCAGCAATGGTGCCTGAGACACTGCAAACTGGGGAGGTTTCTCCCACTGGTGTGTAGAGACGGGGGCTCTAAAGAAGCCTCTTTGGCCACGGAGCAAAGGCTGTGGCAGCAGAAGCTGCAGGGTGGCAAGAAGGGCAAATTTGCTCTAAAATCAGAAACATCATTTAGTTTCCTGACTTACAAAAGAGGATAATCACACTCCCTTTACATGGGTATCATGCCGTTTAATTAGTAAATGATTAATTTGTTAATGATTTCCCTGGCACGGAAAGCACTGCTGAACAGCTTCTTTTCCCAGCCATGTAGATCTGCAGCAGAAGGGAGGTACATCTGCACCTTCCCGGGGCTGTGCCTGGCTGCTCCCCCCCTTCCTCTGCCCAGAGCTCTGCCCATCTCTCCACTCCGTGGATGCAGCGAGAGAAATGCAGCTCTGAGAGCCCCCTCCTGCAGCATCTGGAGAAAGGCACGCGAGATTTCCGTGCAGCTGAGCCACATCATTGCCCCCTCTGCAGTGAGAAGATGTTTTCCTGGAGCTGGACCAGAGCTGGGAACCAGGTACCATCTCTCCTGGCACTCACCGTCGCACCCTACTCAGAGCCACCCGCAGAAGATACACGACTGCACAGCAAACTTAAACATAAACCACATTGTTCCGCTCTATAAACACTCAAATACCCCAAATTCTGTTTTATTCACAATTTCAGCAAATGAGATTGTCAGTGAAAAGAGAAGGAAGCGGAAACAAATAGCAGCCCTGCTCGAGAAAAGGGAGAGACCCCCATTTAAGCCAAATTCTGCAATCAAGAAGAAAGGCTCTTTGAAAAACAGATCAAAACAAGCCTAGATTCCTGGCAAAGGGAGTTGGTCGGAATGGCATTTTCCATGGAAAGGGTTGGAGAGGGACCGTGAGGAGGCTGGGGCTGGTCCCCAGGGGGGTTTGCACCTCTGTGGCACAGGCTGCAGCATCCCCATCCTCTGGTGGAGCTGTTCTCCACCTTCCCCCAGTGCCCGAGGGGGTTAGTTTGCCACAGAGACAGATGAAAAGCTCCAGAAAGGTTTCCTTTTCCCTGCCCCTGCCCCAAAGCTTCCCTGACCAAGATGAATCTGCTCCCTGGCCTCTGGGAGCATCCCAGCTTTCAGGTGGCTCTAGAGACAGGGCTCACTCCACTCCTCTGCTGTGGTTCCTGCCCTTTTCATTCTCGTGAGCATCTTATCTGCCTTTCCTTATCTCATCCTCTCTTTCCCCGTGATGCCCTTCTTACCCCAGCCTTCCTGCCATCCTCCTCCCCAGCCCAGCGAAACGTCCCTGGGGAGGGACTGCCCCCTTTTATAACTTTTTGCCTGCAATCACATGATTCCCAAGGAAGTGCTTTTTTTAGGGCTCTTGACTTAAAAAAAGCTCCAGTTTTGGAGCTCAGTGGTGAGGTATAACTGACACCAGCATCAGGGCACTGGAAAAAAACCTGCTATCAGTGTGAGGAGAGCTGGGTGCGTGGCTTCATATTCCTTAGGAAAGCTTAACACACAAATACACTCTGCAAAAGCCACGTATTCAGCTCTCTGCAAGCTGGCGAGATCGGCTTAAAAATAACCAGGGTTAAAAATAGAGTAAAATACATTTTGGGTAACTTTCATCCGCTCCTTGGCTTTGGAGTGGTTTTCACTTTGGCTCTGGGGACCACTTCAATCCCATTTCCAAGTTCTTCTCTGTACCCCGGAGGGCCAGGCATCTACTTGAAGAAATCAAATCAAATCTGCGATTGCCAGAAACCCCACAAAAATACTGATGGTTTTTAAACCAAACAAAATCTTCGCTCCAAATGGAAGCCCAGTCCAGCCTGACAACAGAAATCACAAATTGGCAGCGCGGCCCTCCCAGCGAGGCATCCTTGCTGATTAGCGCTGCTGCCTCATTAACATGCATACTGTAATCTCATTTGCTCCAGGATTGCTTTGATGTTAATTCCAGCGTTTTGGTGCAGTGTGGTACTGCACTTTGTGTTTCCAGGCGAGCAGCTCCCTCTTCCGCAGCCCGAGCCTTTTCTTTCTGCCTTTGCCGCGGCCACTAAAGCACTGGCCACACTCGCCCCCCCACCTTGCAGCCTGGCCCTGTACTGGTTTGTGCTGCTCTTTCCCTGTAATTTTCTCTCTGTAATTTTTCAGCCATCATATATTTTTTTCATATATTTCTTTTTTTTTTTTTTTTTCAGACTGTGTGTGCCTTTTTCCCCGAGCCCCGTGACTCCTGGGTAAGGTGGGCCACGAAGGTTGTCTAATTTGGGGAGGACGAGGGAATGAAGCCCCTGTGGGTTTGCTACGTGGTTGATGAAAAGACCTACTCAGCCCTGCTCCTGCAGCCCGGCCAGGCTGTGCCACCTCCCTTCGCCGTGACAAGGCTGTCCCCTTCGCCGTGACGGCGGGGAGAGCTTCACAGTGGAGAGGATGGACAGACAGACAGCATCCTTGCAAAGGATGCCCGCCGAGCCCTGGTCTCTCCAACCACACTCTCTGTTCCTGGGGCTGATTTTATGGTTGGAGGAATGCGGGATGTCCAGCAGGAGCTCTGAACCCACCAGCCCAGGAGGACCGTGCCTGCTGCCTGGGCCACCTCACCCAACTGTGGGGCCATGGTGGCCAGACGGGCCAGTGCCCTCAGCCCCAGGTGCTGGGTGATGGGTTGGGTCTCCACACACTCAGGGGTGGTGACTCCTGTGTCTCCAGAAAGCACCGGGCTTGGTGTCTGCATGTACATCCCTGCACATCTATTGTCTATCTCCTGGGGACCATGTACCACAAACATCTTGCACCCCCTGGGAAACGTTGGTCCCCTCCTCCAGGGTGGCCCTGAGCTGGAGAAAATCCTGTTCACTCCAAGGAGAAAATAAATGCAGTGGTGCAGCCTGGAGAAGGGCATGGGGCAGATGTCCAGTGAGGTGGGAGAAAAAGTTTAATGTGTGTCCTTACCGGGAGCTGAGCTATCAAGAGCGCCAGGGTTGTCTGGGGCTGAGGGTGCCATGAAGAGGTTTTGTTCAAAGCAAGATGGGGCCTTCACTTCCCTGCAAAATCAATCCTTTACACACGTCTCAAACGTGGCTTCCAGTTGTCCCGGGCGTTTTCCATCACGGGGACTCAGAGATGTCTCAAAACATGGGCAGGTCCGGAGAAGCGAGTCTGCTTTATTGTCTGGAAGATCAATGACTTTAATAATTAGCATCTTACTTACACATGATTTCTATACTCAATTTGAATCTTAATTAGAGATGGCGAGGGGGATATAGAAGCTGTGCTGTAGCACAAGGCCGTGCCTCCTGCCCGCTCAGAGGAGGAGACCCTCCGGCAGGACCCGTGACAAACCTGCCACAGCATCGGGGACCTCACCCTGCTGCTCCCGGGGAGCACCCGGTCCCCTCAGGGGGGACACCAGTGCTGGAGAGACCCACAGCTGAGTCCCCTACACACATTCTGCCCCAAAACATGGCTCTAGCCCGCAGAGAGAGGGGCTGGTCCAAGGGTGACACACCTCAGGTGTCACCCAGTACATGTCCCCAGCTCATGGGGGCCACCAACACCTTCTGCTGCCCTGGGGCCCGGTCTCCTGGCAGGACAGGCTGGGGGGGACACAGGAGGGGTTCTGGATGGGGCTGGGGGTGAGGGGTTCAGACCCGGCACCTGCCCAAAGCGCTCAGCAGCTGTAAAAACCCGCAGCAATTTAGGGAGCAAGAAAGGGAGCTGGGATGCTGTCAGCGCAGGCTGGTGGCTTTAAACCTCTCAGCCTACGTGTCCTTACACAGGGCCGTGCATTAAAAAAATGCGAAGCATTTGAAGCCCACCATTTTAATTAAACTGATTTAACATCCGAGCTTGCGAGGGCCACGGGGCTGGCAAACACAAAGGAGCCGCACAATCACTTGGGCTCCATTGTTGATGGGCTTTTGCTCTCTGTTTGTACAATAACCTATTGAACTTTTCCAGACTGTAATTCAATACAGAATAGATCCTTGCAGGAGGCTTTTTTGGCAGGGAGCACTGAAGGCCTTGAATCAATTTCACTTTTCCAGCGTGGCTGTTTAATGTATTGATACCAGCTGGAAAAAAAAAAAAAGAAAAAAAAAAGAAAAATAAAAAGGAATCAATGTTACTTTTATTTGTCCTGAGCTGAAGCCTTTTGGGTCCGTTCTTTGTGACACATGCAGCGTGTGGCTATTGTCCCACCTTCGCCAGGAAAAGCAAAGACTGTTAATGTGAAACAAGGAGGGCTTTTTTTTTTTTCTCTCGGTAATACTTCCCGGTTTTGCAAAGGCTTAAAACCTTTTATAGGAAGAGAAAAGTCCAGCAATCAGACCACCGTACAGCTTAGCTGATTGTTCTAGCAATACTGGGCCCATCCTGCTCAACGCCTGGGTCTCTGGATGCACAGCCAAGGCAATGCTGAGGACCAGAATCACCCCACCTGAGAGCAGGTCGCTCCAGACAGGGCTCTTCCAGGTCCTCTCTGAGGAACCTGGTTTAGAAACAACCCAAGGAGCTCTTGCTATGAGCTGGATCCAGCTGGACCCGTGGAGCATCTCCCTCATCTTATGTATCCCAAGCAGCAGCACAGATTGTGTCTGTCCAGCCTCAGAGCAAGTGTGAGAGGAGAGAGAGCATCCTCATGGCTCTGGTGGGCTAAGTGGGATGGTGCATCCCACCATGGCCCATCCATGCTGAGAGACGAGGAGTGGGAAGGAGCTGGGGGATGTCCATGGTTTGGGTAACACCACAGGAGAGCGCCGGCTCTGGAGCAGGGGATGGGCCTGGCACACCAGAAGGGCTCCCAAAAGACAAGGCTGTTAATTGTTACTTAACCAATCAAGCTGTTTGCAGATTGCCTGGGGTGAAGCAGCGCTGGTGGAAGGTGTCCCACTGCCAGAGTGAGAAGTGCCATCACAGGGCCCCTCTTTGCTGGGACACTTTTACTGGGAGAGTGAATGAAAGCTGTGGCTGCCCTGGGCCCCCTGGTGTGAGTGAAAACCTGGAGCACAGGGGAGAGAAACCAGGTGAAAGTGAGCACTCTGAGGGGAAAAGAACCCCTCTTGGATCGAGCCAAACTTCCAAACCAAAGGGAGGAGGAGTGGGACGGGTCAGACCTACCCTGGGCTCTCAGGCATCCCCGCTGAGCCAGCATGCCTTTTCCAGCCCCAGGATTTCCAGCATTTCCCTGCCTTGCCCCCATCCCAGCCCTCCCTGAGACAGAGGGTCTGGCCTTCAGCCCCTGTATAGATATATATATAGAGATAGATATATATATATGTGCACCAACATAATATGACACACATGAACACGCACACCCAGAGACAAGGCTTGTGCTGGGTGACAATTGCCAGGAGAGGAAAGGCCAGATTTCACATACCCTCAGGTGACGTAAAGCACAAATCCCGCTCCCTTACGCTCTCAGAGTATTTTTCAGTTCGGATTTGCCCCAGATGAAGAGCAGACTGACACTGCAGCAGTTAATTCCATGAAGCAGGACGACTGCTCTGAATGGAGTTTCACTTGCTGAAGGTCTGCCCTGAAGATTTAGTCCTGGGTTTAAAAGGCAGCTGCTTGAGGGCCAGATAGAGCTGTCTACCAGGGGGAGAGAGTGTAAAACACATGCCTAAAATATATATATTTATATGTATGCATTGCAAGGTGTCTGTGCATCTGATTATAAATCCAAGCTGCCCGGTATTACTGTAGCGAGTCCTGCCAAAGGGAACTGGGAAACAAAGTCACTGCTTATAATTAGGTGCTGCAGCGTAAATCTGATCTTCATTTAGAGCAATTTCTGCAAGACAAAGAGAAATCCACCTGAGGAGGTGTTGGTGAACCCTACGACGTGCCTGCAAATCAAAGCCCCACGTCCTGAAACTTGGCTGGGAAGGGGAAATAAACGGCAGGGGAGAGGCTGAGGAGGTGGCACACACCTTGCAGGAGCCGTCCCCGGGGCAGGATGGGGCTGGGGGGACAATAAATGCCCCTGAGCATCGCCCCTCCCCGCCACACGCAGGATGCACGCCTGACCCTCAGCATCCCCTCGCTCCCCTTCCCCCCGCCTCCACTTATAAATCAGAGCAGAATTAATTCAGGCGCCGCGTTTTATTTGATAAACGTCAAAATATGTAAATACCGGGCTCTCTTCCTACAGTCGCTAAAACAAATGGAAAACACATTTATTAGCATAGAGATGAGTTTAATCAAATCAGCGGCGAGTACAAATTAGCCACAGGAAACGTAATGAGCTGGGAATTAATTAGCAGCATAATGGTAATAACTTTGCCTGCTGATTACCTTGCGGCCATGGCTCTCCCCCAGGGCTTTCCATGGGTTCTCCAACAGCTGATCTTTTCTGTTGCAGGAGCCCCTGGACTGGAACAGCATGGCCGGCAGCTCCCGTGCAACAGACTGGAGGAGGGGAGGGAGACGGAGCGAGGGAGGGAGGGAAAGAAAACAAACCCCATGTGAGACATCCACCGCCTTTACCTTCCCCAGCCACAAACCCGGCTCCTTACCTATTGCTGTCCCTGTCTGTCCTGCTGGGATGCTCCTTCCCCTCTCCCTGGGTGGCTCCGTGCTCCCTGGGTGGCTCCATCCCTATGCTGTGCATGGGGATGCTGCTTCCCCGGGTGGTGGGTTGGGTGGGAGATCTGGGACACCTTTCCCCAACTGAATATTGCCTCCCTGGCCCGGCACAGGGCACATTTCAGAGCCCCAGGAGCAGCCATCCTGCACCCTGGGGCTATTTCGGGGCTTGCAGCATCGCGCTGAAAGGGGGTGAGGCTGGATCAGAATTTTCCAAAATTAAACGTCCAGGGGTTTTGGGTAAGGGCTGAAGTTGCCTTGGGAAGGGCAGGAGAGGGTGACCCCTGGAGACTCAGCTGGCTTTTTTGAGGAGCTGATGTTGCATGAGAAAGGGACAATTGGTGCTCCAGGGGCTTTGTAAAGTGCTGGGCTTGTAAATTAACTGTTTGACACCAACAGTGATGGAGAGCAGTGGGGGGCAGGGGCTGGATGGTGGAAAGGGGCAGTTTCTCTTCTTGATTTATTTGTATTCCTTCTGCAGCGCCTCTCCTCCGAACACCTGAGCAGTCCAAAATAACCTGCACAGAGCCTTCCAGTGCCGGAGCTAAAAGCACTTCATAAACCTTAATGAATCAAGCTGTGCAACAGCCCTGCGAGGAATTATTATTCCCAATGGTGCAGGAAGGTTAAGGGAAAAACGCTCACATTTGGGGGCCTCCATTTAGATGCTCCAGTCCATCTTCATGCTCCTTCACACAGCAGCCTCCCATTCAAGGGACTGAGTCAAAACTTGAGAAGTTAAAAAAAACAAAACAAGGCTAAGTTAAAAAAATAAGTCGGGGCAGGCATTGAGGTGCTTTGGCAGGGGTTTGAGGGGAAATTAACTGAGCATCTAAGTTTAAAGGACAATTCCAACTGATTTCTGGAAATCATAGGGATGCTGAAAAGAAGGAGCACTGCTCCCAGGTCGCTGGTACCTGCAGAGCCTTTTTTCCCTCTCTAGATAGTTGGCTCCAGCCTCCATAAATGCTGAGGGAGACAAGGACAAGGTGATGTTCTCTTTTCCCAGGGAGATGGGGTCAGTTTGGACTCGTGCATCCCCCGTTCCCCCAGGGCTGTCAGTGGTACCTCACAGATCCGGGTGGGGAATCCAAGCTGCGATGCCGAGCGTATCGCTCCAGCCGCTCTGAACCCTGCCTTGGCCGTGCCAGTTCCATGGGCCATCCGGGTTTGGGCAGACGTTTGATTGGAGCTGTCGAGAGCTGGCAGACTGAAATCGATGCAAACAAGGGAGAAGTCAGCACCTTAAATAAATATATTGGTTTTGGATGGGAAGAGGCAGAAGTTCTTTCATTTACCAGAGACAAAAGAGAGACAGGATTTTTGCATTTTAAGGAGCGTGTCTGTGCAAACAGGAAGGTGTCTGCACTTTGGGGTTTAACTCCAGGAGGCTTCAGAGAAGCACAGGTTTCTCTCAACACTGAGGTGAACTTACACCAAAATGATGGCTCTGTCTTCTCCTTAAAGCATAAGGAAATTTCACATTCAGCTCTGATCTTTAAAGCGGAGACTTGGTTCTCCTGCTTAGAGATCCTAGTAAAATCCATATCTAACTTTTGGATGTAAAAATAAATGAGTAGGTATATAAATTCCTGCTTAGACACCCAAGATAAATTTTTCTGAAGTCCTCAGTATTTCCCTGATTTTTTTTCCCCCAGGCATTTCTGGGGTATTCACCACTGCCTTTAATTCAAATGACGTTGGGTCATGGATTCTACCAACATCTCCCAAACCAATTTGATCCAACCTGCCAACCTGAGGGCAGTGCCTTGCCCCGCAAGGGGGTTGGTAGAAGAACTTCACATCTTGACAGTTGTCCCTGAAAAACCTCACAAGTCCCTCCAAAACCTGGTGTCAGAGGAGAGAAGAAGAGCCCTGCTGCACTCCAGATCAGACCTGCTTTCGTGCAGGGACTGAAATGTTTATTTAAAGGTCCCAAGACCTGGCAATAGACTGCAATCTGCTCCCCACGGGAGGTTTTGGTGAGGTGTGAACTTTGGTAGGAGCATTTACTCCTTCCAGACAAGTGGAGGCAGAACTGAGACAGAGGAACTGTTTAGAGCCCACTCTGCAGGGGAACGTGGGAAAGGGATGTTTGAATAGCTATTTTCAACATCTTTGCTAAAGTCCTTTCAGGAGGCTGCGCTGGCTGCCCTGTTAGTGGCTCGGCTGAGCTCAAGCCCTCCTGCTGCTTGTTGGGTTTGTACCCAATGTTGAAGAGTCCCCAAAACCGATGGGTGCTGTGGGCTGTGCAGTAGCTATTATAGAATCAGAGAATCATGGAATGGTTTGGGTTGGGAGGGACCTTAAAGATCACCTAGTTCCAACCCCCTGCCATGGGCAGGGACACCTCCCACTAGAGCAGGTTGCTGTCATCTCCTCTCAAAGGCCATCTCTGGGATGCTCCTCTATGGATACCTCACCCTGCAACAAGGTCCTGACCTTTGATGAATATTGTGTGGCTTCAGTTAAAGATGCCTGGTTTTTTGCTTCTTTTAATGCCTCTGATTTTATTATTATTTTTTTTTTCCAGGGGAGCTTGTGCAAGTTGACACAATAGCTGAAACCATGAGTTGCAGTTGAAGAATCCTGCATTTTATTATCATGGATAAATAATATCTCACCCAGAGGAAAACGGGAGAAGACGAGGTCACCCAGCACGCCCAGAGCCGAGCCTGAAGAGGAGGTCTAAGCCCCCGGCTCGTGCTCCAGCGCCCCGTGCAGCCCACAGCTCTTTCTGAAAGCAGAGGGGGCTTATTCTTCAAAGCACCACTTTCCTTTGCTACCCGCAGACAAATGGGTTGCTCGAAGATGCATGCCACGAGCTGATTTTTGATTCATGAGCGCCTGAACCAGCACTGATCATAGGAGAATCGACAGTGATCATAAAATATGAAAGGTTTTTAAGCAGGACTCTGCATTATATGGAGGTCTGCAGCAGGCTTTCTGCTTCAGAGCCAGAGGGGCCAAACGCAGCTCTAGTTTATTAATGAAAATGTGGAAGCGAAAGCAGCGAGAGCAGAATTTGCCCCCCGTATATTCAAGGCTACCCAGTTCCGCTGAAGCTTTTAGGAAACCTACCACTTTAAGCATAAACACAAGACGATTTTGTTTTCATGCAATTTTCTTGCCAATGCTTTTTCTTAAAAAATCTGTACGGCTGTCATATAAAATATGCCGGGGTTTGTTCTAATTTAGATAACGCATATTTGTCCTCAGTGAATGATTGATTAAGTGCTCTGATCTTGACTGCTATGTTAGCAGCAGGGTATCTGCGCAAGAGGATTGGAAATCTCATTGGATAAATGGGAGAGATGAAATCTTAGCTGTTATGGATCTGCTTTTCTTTTTCACAGCCAAGGCGAACGCTGTCTCCTTCGCAGTAAGAAACATGCTTTGTAATGCCTTCCAGGACAGTGCCGAGCCTGACTTTGTTTCTTCATGGAGGGGCTTTAAGCTGTCATAATACCACGGCACAAACTCTTAGTGTCACAGATATCACTGTAAAGCGGGTATCTCGGAGTTCACTGGATCAGTTGTGATTTACACTGATGTAACCGAAAACAAAATGTGTCTCGCTGACATCCGCGGAGCTGCTCTGATAAACCCAGCATATAAGCAAAACTAGGGAAAAAAAAAAAAAAAGAAATATCTCTGTGCAACTGAGCTCATTCAGAGCATCAAGCCTGGTTTAGCAGGACTGCCCCAAATGGAAAACCTCCTTCAGGGGTTACTTACCCTGTCAATCTCACTTTCCCAGTGCTGAACCTGAGCTGTGTGCCAATAAATCCTCACCCACAGGAGCTGGGAGAGATTTTCTTGCTTATTGGTATAATCTTATGTCCCACACTTCTTCTGGGAAATTATGTCAAGCTGTGTTTTGTCATCTTTTCATTTGTTTGTATTTATGAGCTAGAACTGACACCAATGAAAGGTACTTGAAAACACTAACTTTAAAAAAAAATATTGTTTTTCTTTAATACATCTTAGTTTCTAACACTGGTCGATTGCATTGTCTTTGGAGCATGGTATCGCCAGGAAGGTGTGGTAACAAACCAGGCAATTTTCTAAAGAAAGGAGGATTTTTTTTCTCCTTTTCTCTTTCTGAAGCTTTCCTCTGACCTTCTTGGAGGTGCAGAGAGAGCTTTCAAGACCATCAGAATAAATGGGTTGTTTACTGTGATGCTTGCAGCCTTGGAAAAAAAAAAAAGATAAAAGAATAAAGAAAAGAAAATCCCTATTTCCGCTGTCTTCCAAAAGGAGACAGATGAGGTGTGAGCTCAGGAGAAAATATTCCAAAATCTGAGCATGATGTTGTCACAGTAAAGCAGAGTAAAACAGACATAAGCTAAACAAAAAGGTAGGGACCCCAGGGGTGGCAGCAGGACTCGGGACCTTCCTTCCTCTCAGGGAGTCCATGCTTTGGGGACAAAAAAGGGAGGCAGGTTGCAGAAATGCCAAACCAAGGAGGTATATCTTGGAAAAAATCCTGTTCCAGCTTCATTTTGACACAATTAGAATATCATGTTTGCTATTGTCTGCACTGATTTGTTCACACGTTCCCGCCCACGGAGAGGCCAGAGCCGCGGGCAGGATCTCAGGTGGCTTCTGAGGAGATCTCCAGACTGGGTCACCCAACTGCGAGCCCTTTCCCAAGGAGAACCGTGGCCTGGAGCCACGTGTGGAAGTGCTAAGCGGTGTTAATGATGCTGTGTTATCATCGGGCTCTAATGCTGCCTGGAATGGATGTCACCACTGTGTATGTTCCTGCAGATCAGTTGGTAATTACACTTGGATCCGAAGTAATTACCTTGAGACTTGCACTCTGGTTTAGAAGACAGAAATAACCATGCACTCGCCTAGTCCCACACGTAGCACTTGTGATGTAATTTAATAGCCAGCTACTAACATGAAAGTAAAGAGGCATTTCTCTTATATTTATGCCCTTTTAAATTAAACATCAGTGCTTTTTTCCTATGAAAGGAGCAGGGGCCGGGGCACCACTGGTCTTTTTCCCACTCAAGCGCCCTCCTCTTTTCTTGGCAAAATGAAATACTCAGAAGCAAAATAAATATTTATAAGCTCCTCCTGGTGTGGGATTGTTTTGACAAAACAACTCCAGCAGGTCTTGCTTTGGCTTTACTCTCTGCCCTGTTTAAATTTTAGGCAGGGGAAGCCCAGCCCTCTGAAGGCTGGAGGAAGATTTGGAGGGATTTTGTGGTCTCTGGGTGGGGAGCGGAGGGAGCGACCGTCCCTTTTTGAGCTTTTCCAGGTCACATCTGCTGGTGTGGTTCCTCTTTAACCTCCGAACATTAAACACCTTGACAGCTGTAGCACTGCTTTAACCACCTTTTTTTTTGATGAAGAGCTCAAAGATGAGGCAAACCGAGGCCTGGAGCCCCTGTACGTCGGGGTATTGTCACCGTCTGCAGTTCTGTTTCCCCACTGTCCATTAGCAAAGCATGCAGCTTTTTTTTTTTTTTTTTTCCATATAGAATTTACTTCTTCTCTTGCATTTCCAAATAAGCTAGCGCTTTTGCAAATAGTCGTCTTCCTTCAGGGTGAGTAGCTTATTTTGGTCGGGAAAAGAAAGAGTCTGCTGTGATCTCTTTCTTTTGGCAATGTCTGGGTAATCATTGCTCATAATAATGCCATCCCAGATGTTGAAACATCTCCTGTATTAATTTTACCCAGAAGATAATTTCCCTTAGAAATCATGTGCAAATCCCCTGTTCTAATTTAAGAATTAATTCAGTGCACTAAATCTTAGCACTTCATCCTAGAAATGTTTTGCAGTGTCTGTTAACCCTTTGCAACAACAACAACAACAAGCCCAAATGGGAGATTTACAGCTTTAGCTAAGCCTCTCTCACACCAGCTCCGTTTCAGCCTGGTACACAATATTTTGAAATAAGGGTCCCTTTTGACACCTAGAGCCTAGAGCTTGAATGATTTCCTTATCCTCAGAGAATCACAAATATAAATTGATTTGTTGTTATAAATATGGGGGGAAATATAAGGGGCAAATACCCCAGTGGTCCCAGAGATCCCCTCTCCAGTGGTGCCTGGGATTGTCACCCCACCCTCCGCTGGAGCTTTGGCAGATGCCAGGGATGAAAATAGGATGATTTCACATTTTTCAAGACTTGAAGGAACAAGAGGAGCTGAAAGGCTTATCTGAACCTGTGGAAGAAATCTACGGGAGACCGAGGAACGCATTGCACTCCTTTTGAGTCCTAGATATGGGTCAGTGGGACCTGAGCGTCCTTCCCTCCCCTTGGTGGTCTCATGCATACACAAGCACACACCAGTCTGCTACTGGTGTGAAGCGTCCCACGGACTTTCTTCTTTTAGTTTATCTTGGAAACTACATCAAACTCCAGACTGGGCACTTTCCTGCCCTTATACATCATGACAATCTTAGCTCATCTCACAGCCTTTATACTGAAGGTCTTTGACAGTCAGTGAAAACAATAAAGAAAATAAAGAGGCCAAATCTACAAATTTCACCCCGCTGTGTGGGATCAGAGGGCAGCCCAGCACAGCTTCTGCAGAGCAGGATGCTTCAAAAGCCAGGAACCCTCTGTTTGTACTAGGGCACCTCTGCTTTGCCTTTGTTGTCTTATTTCTAGTGGTACTTGGAGTTCAAAAGAACAAAAGGTATCAGTACATCTGATTTTAAAAAAAAATCACGCAAGGAATAGGTCTCTGGGATCTTGCAGCTACACGGCTTGCAAATGCACCAGCCCGTATTAGCAAGATCATGCCACCAGCTCTAGAGTGCACATGAAAAATGTCAGAGGATCACGGAATTCTTCCAGACAGAATTTTTATATGTATCTACAAATGTTTCCTGATTCCTACCGTAACAACAGGAATTTATTATGTCTGGGTGGTAACACCTGGCTCACTGCTTCGTGCAACGTAATACGGCATTTTGGATTTCACCCGTTTTCCTGCTGGCCATTCCTGTGTTCGTGCAAGTGGTACCTCGGGCATTCTGCCAAGCAGAGGGCAGGCCAAGGACCTTCTCCAAAGAGGATTCATTCAGAATCAGCTTGGATAATTATCGTAAGGTGATAATATGTGATTAGTGCCGGGACACTCCAGCACTTCCACTACCACCTGGTAAACTCTCAGATGCTGTACAGACGCTGCTCGGCAGCTCGGCCTCAGAGAGGATGTATGATGCCATCCCAGAAAGGGAACAAAGGGGTGAGGGATGATGCCATCCCAGAAAGAAAATAAAGCAGAAAAGACAGTGTTGATCACAGTGGGGGAAAATCCCATTCTCCTTTCTCAGAGTAATCCACTGCTAATGGTAAGTAGTGTCTCTGACCCTGGCTTTAAAAGGATCCTGGAGCACAAATTCTGACTACAGGTATAAAATGTGTGGAATTCACCAATATGGATATGCTGGGAGAGGTAAGGTAGTAAATCACTCTAAAAAGTGCAGGCATTACTCTCAAGCTGGTCATTAGACTGAACAATATGCTAGCTTAAAGTGGAAGTGATCCAAGGAAACTTTTCTGATACAGCCAGCCAAGAGGTCCCATAACTCCCAAAGTCAGAAAAAAAGTACAAGAGCATGATGGTCACCTGTCCCATCCCATCCGACCGGATTGAGGATCCCATGCCAGGCGTCTCCACATCCCCGAGCAGGTCACATCTGCTGTCCTGTGCAACACCAAGAGGATCTGCTGGAATAAGAGAAACCATTTCAACCTCTTTCCTTTATTCCGTTTGATGCCCCCCTCACTGGGCACTGCTAGTTAGTCTTGTTTGCTGCTGCTTAGACTTCATGCTTACTCTTTCTTTCTCATTTCAATAAAACAGGCTGGGGAGATAGTGCTGTTTCCTTCTGGTCCCTAGGTAAGGGAGGCTGCATTTCTGCTACCCTGGAATTCCTCACGCTGACAACTGCAGGATGGATCTGCTGGCCCAGCAACTCCTGGCTGGTGCATTGGTTATTATTCCTCCTGATGAATTCACTGGGGGGATCCGCTCCTTGAACGCAAAGCTCTCGGGTCAGGACAAATGGAAAATGCATTACGTGGAGCGTGACATACTGCGAGTCCCAGAAAGGAGTGTGTGTTGAGATATGTCCACAGGCAGGGGGAGAAACCTGTTCCTTTATCTCCAAGTTGCTGCTGGAATTTCTTTCTAAAAACCTGTGTTTCCAGCAGCAATGGTTATTCGCAGTGAAATACTGGAGTTTCTTCTGTTTATTACATATTGAGGTTTAAGAAGCTAAAATTACAGCTTTGCTCTGATTTTGAGTAGCAGGGTTTTAACTCCCCATCTCCAGTGTTCTTGGACTCTGACCGTTCCCTGCAGCCAGAGCTCAGTTTCAGCAAAGAAACTGGTTTCCCATGGGCAGCAGTTTAGTTTCTTTTCATTCCTTCAGCTCCCCTTTTGGGCTCTGCCTTCACAAGACACCCACAACCAAACCAGGCCCCCGGGATTCTCGGCCACCCTCCACCCTCCCAGTGTGAAGAGCAGAGCCCCGTGCAACTCATTGCTGCTGTGATGGGGACACGGGAGTTTCTCTTCCTGCTATAATCTTTCTTCTTTCGCTATCTCCAGGCAGCACTCCTCAGCCTTGACATTAAAGCACCCATCCTGTATCTGCATAACCTTTGTCTCTTGCCCCACTACAGCTCTGATGTTAACGACGGTCCCATTTTCAGCCACAGAGGTGGCTGTCATTTAGGTTTTGTCAAGGAAATGACAAAAAGACCCAGTATCAAATCTGAAATATTTAGAAAGCCTTTCTCCAAAAAAACCCCAAAACAAACCCAAACCAAAAAAGCCACCCCAGAATGTAAAACATTGTCCTGCTGGGAAAGCTAGCTGGAGTTTTCCAACAAACCTTCAGCCCAAATTTTCTGCAGCTTCTCAGGATCTTGAGCCCAAAAAGGAAGAGTTTGTGGTGTCTGAGCCCCTGATCCTGCCACGAAACATGTGCTGGCTGGTTCCACGGGGGTTTTCTCCTGTCTTCAGAGAGAGAGAGAGACATAGTTTAGTGTTATTTAGTGAATTGTCACAAGATACAGCAAAGAGACAGCTATTGTCACCCAACCCACTGCTCCTTCTAGAAGACTTTATATATAATTTGTTTTGCTTTGCTGCTCTCCTGAGCCACAGGATACTACGTTCTCATTCAGGTTGTTTCATACTCAGATCCTAAAGCATCCTGTGGAGGAGAGGAACTGTGTCTCCAGCCACGTTTTGCAGCTCAGATCAACACGTTAAAGTCTTGGTCTCAGCAATAGCTTCCCAACACGTAGGACGTGGAAGGCTGATGCGTGGATGAGTTACGCTAATCAAAATACAAAGGGGCAGGAGGTCACTGTTAGTTTGGTGGCCTGGGAGAGGTACTGGTTTCTGCTGGTAGGTGGGAGTAGAAGACTTGTGCAGCCCGTTGGCAGCAGGAGGGAAGAAAATGTGGCAGAAAATGATGCCCACTGCTCGCTATGAAGAGGCACTCATGGCAGCTCTTGTTCCCAGGACCATCTCCACCAGGCTCAGTGCTTCAGCTGAGGACACCGAGTGTTTGCACAATGGAGGACTTTCTTTTCTTTCCCTTCAGTTCACCTCCCCTGTGGCAAAAAAGTTGGATTTAAAGACTGTTCTTGTTTGATAACTTCCCTTAACTATCAGCTAAATAATACATGGACACTGATCCACCGTGCTGACTGATGACTCCCTCTGCTGACCCTGTTTTATTTTTATTGCTTGGCTCGGGCCAGTTCCTTCAAGTCCTGAATCATCAGAACAGAGACCTTGAGGTATTCCAGCCAAATCAATCCCGGGCCCATTGACATATTGCTTTACCTAACCAACCATACAGCTTCGCTTTTCCCTGATAATTTCTCAATTAATTGCTTTTCAGCTCTCATTCGTTACAAGGTCAGGCTGTGACTGGGCTTGTACATTCCCATCTCTGATAAACTCTCCTGGTCCCCTAATCAGCTACGACTGGGATTTTAGTTCCATTAACTTATTCATCATCTAGACATTTTCATCTTGGGGAGCTTGACTTTTGATTGTATCAGTAGTATCTTCAATTATTTAGGAGGACTTAAAATTCCCTTCTTACCTAAAGGGAAAATGCTTTCTGAGCACTGAAAACTGACCGTATTGGACCGGTGTCTTGTGGATGTGTTCGTGTGTTCAACACCTCACGCGTGGCGAGAACGTAAGAATTATCTGCTGCTGAACACGTGTGTGCATGGGGCTGACTATATTAAGATGTCAGCTATAGGGGAATGACAGTGCGCTGATGACTAGTGGCTTACTAATGCTAAATCACGCCTGAGATTCTGTTCCATGATGTCAAACATTGATTCAGTTTCTGTGGGAAGGTATGCAAATGCCAGAGCCCCTCGATGAGCTCTGAAACTGAAATTGCCAGAAAAAAAAATAAAATAAAATGCTTGCCCTCTGCCAGCAATAAATCTTTTTTAGAAAATCCTGAAGCTGGCTGCTCCAGGAAGGGGGTGTATTGTGAACATGCCCTCTCCCAGACAGAAGGTCTCATAGGACCCTTCTTCAGCTTTGGTGCTTGCTGGGAGCCAAATCCCTCACTTCTGCTGCAACCTTCTGTCTGAGTCTGTGCTTCATCCTTGCAGCAGCTGGTCCACTCCAAGGCAACAGCCCACCACTGCTACTTACTACAGAATTCATCTTTTAGCAGGAGCAGCACTCTCTGTTGCACAACCAAATGCCCTGCATCCCAGCTCTTCTCAATGCCCCTCTTCCCAATGCTGGTATCCAGGCAAAACTCCTCAGACCCTGCAAGCTTCACCCAGTAGGAAAACTGGTGTGGAAAACTAACAAACTGGCGTCAGCTGGGACATGGTACAGGCTGGTGGGACCAAGGAGTCTGAAGGTCCCATCTCGCTTTTCGTCCCAGGCTCCGTAGAAGCCAATTGACTGAAAACCACCTTCCTTGGCTGGTGTCAGGGGACCCTTTTAGATCATCCGAGAGCTTCAGGCTCTGAAGAATATCCACAGGGAGAGGTCAAACTGTATTGACAGACTCTCCAGGAGGAAAAGGTGGTTTCATATTGGCAAGACAAGACCTGCTGCATATTTAAAAGGAGGCTCTCCTTGCAGGAAATAGGTTCTTGGGTCTCAGTTTCCTTTCTGCAAAGTGCAGGTGATCCCTTTTAACGCTCATGATTTCATTGCAGACAGCCAAATTGTGGATTTTTCTTGCAGATCCCTGCGCTCGCACTTTTGAGTGTAAGTTTTTAGCATTCGCTCAAAAAGAGAAGCCCACATTATTGCTGAGAAGGGCTTAAAAAAGACTAAAAGCATAGAAAATTGAGAAAACCCCTCAGCAATAGGCAGCAGGTTATGATGAAGGAAAGCGCAACAGCAGCAACAATGTGAGCCCTGGTGTGCTGCTTTGTTTGCTTTTCCCCCCAAAATGTAATAATTCACCCACCCCGCTGGGAAAACCGTCCCTTTCTTGATGTAACGGCACGAAGAGCCTTTCCAAGGTCTCTGTTGCTCCCTGTAAATGATGTACCAGAAGGCACCAGCACTTGGAGGACGTGAAGAAACGTACAGTTCTCTCTCTGCTCCCGTTGCTAGGATTCACAGCTCTACCCCACCGCTTTCCGGGGCTCCGGCGCCTCTTTTGGCTGTAGGAAAAAAAGAAGGAAACCTTGCTGCTTCCAGGCTCTCTGCATCGGGCTCCAGCAGCCGCAATGCCAACCCTCACAATATTGCTACAGTCAGACATAAAATCTTAATGCGTGATAGCGCCTCGAATCTTACATTCTTCTGAAAAAGGTGAGTCCCCAGTAGTAAATGAAATATTAAACATTATTAAATATGAAACAGCTAAACCTGGATTCCATTAAAATGAATCTTTCATAGTTTTCTTGTGGTTTTTTTTTTCTTCCTTTCCCTTTTTTTCCCAGGGAGCCCAGTGATCTCATGAGCTTTTATGTGTCCTTTTAAAGACAGAAAAATCACAGGTAATTTAAGTCTATTCCATTCAGATTTATTTGAGCTGGAAAACAAATCAAGGCTATGAAACTCTCTCATGGTCGCATCTATCTCACTGAACTATTCAGCAGTCTATATCAAAGGCTCACCTAAAGACACTGTGGTAATGCCTGCTGACATGTGCCACCTATTTAGAAATCTTGTACTCAGTTACACACTCTACTTTCATTTAGAACGGCTTTAATCTTCCACCATGCCCTAAAAAAAATAAAAAATAAAGCCCTCTTTTCTTATTACATGGGATACATTTAGAGCCGATTTTGTTGCTCTTGGGGGTTTTCTGGGAGTTAAACTGTGAGTTCTGATGGGTGAACTGGCAACTGGGTGTCTGTAGGAATATCTGAAAGGAAAAACTTAAAATTTTATAGAGCTGCCATGAGTCTGGGATAGGCTGATCATGCAAACGTGACTGAGGGTATGACTGCACAGGGCAGGCAACAGGATAAGCCATTACTCAGTATTCTTGCTATATTTTGTGACTGCAGTGTTTTTGCCTCAAAATTCATAAATATTTGGGCATCTGTGTGGGCTGGCCAACTGCTAAAACAAACTCAAAGGTGTGTAATTCTCACTTAGCTTATTGCATTCAGAACTTCAGCCCTCTCCTTTATTCTTAACCGCTGTATTTGAACAGGACTGAAAGAATTTTTTAGAAGAGGGTGGCAAAACGAGCACTTGGCCTTGCTAAGAGGGTCCCTGGGTGAGCCTGGCTCTGGGGGAGAGCATTCCCTCAGCCCAGGGCTGCGGGGACCGCTGGAGAAACCTGGGTCTGGTGGGAGGTGGCATCTCCAGCAAAAACCTTAATTCCCCACTCTTCAGGCTGCTGCATTATGGTCTCCAAAACATGCATGAATTAGTTTATCAATCTCCAGGCACACTTAAGGACTGGAAGGCAATAACTACTAAGAAAGACAAGTTAAAACGGCAAAGAAGGTAGAAATCCATTAATTATTCATGACTACTGTTCCATTTTGTGCAAAAAGCCTTCTACCTTGTTTTCCATTTCACTTTCCTTAGGTCACTTCCAAGGCTCAACAAAGCAGGGGATGTGAACAGACCCGTGCTCCTGACTCCACTGCTCCACTGGTACCCAGCTGGGTTTCACATCTCCCCCTTCAGGAACCGGGCAAAATGGGGAAAAAAGAAGCCGGTTCTGCAGCAAAGTGGGAGAACCCACGCTCTTGCCCGTTTCCAGTTTTTGTACCATTTCACAGATTTATAAAAAAAAAATAAAAAGAGCAAATTTCATGAGGTTATTTTCTGTGTTTAAACTCCGGTGTTTTCTTTTTGATGTGTTTTGACTTCAGCTGAGGTGGCAAGAGCATCCCACCAGCAATGACCTTCTCGCAGCCTGAGCAGAAGCATACGCTCTTGATTTGCTTTTGTAAGGGCTTTTTATGCCCAATTCTGGCCTGACACCCTTGGGATGGAGAGGGACAAATCCCAACTCTATTATTTGTTTATTTTAATGAACTGCCATTGGCCAGCTCACGTTTTCACCACAAAGATTTCAAATTGCCTTAGAGCAACAGAAAACATGATGCAAAGCAGTATGAAGCTTAGACACGAACATGTCAAATAAGTGATCCACATGAGAGGAGATGGACGTGACATTTAGTAATCATCTTTCTTGGACAAAATGGGGCATTGCTGTCACTTTAAGTAAATCTCAGTCAAATTCCTGGCATTTTACCATAGGGGAAGAAGGAGGCATAATAGTAAATTCCTCTTTAAAAAATATAAAAGCTCAACCTTGGGGAAAAAAAATGGTTGCCACAATTTAAGGTGTAATACCTCATCCTGGCTTGGCCATCCGTTTACTTGCTGCTGATATCAATATGTCACCCCTAATGTTTACTGATGTTCACTTTATAAATGACTTTTCCTAGCTGTCAGAATATCTGTCACCAGCATCTCTTCCCCCTCTTTGCCTCTCGCCCCCTTTAATAAAGATTAATATCTTTGAGGTTAAGTAGAAAGATCAGATACTACGTAAATGACACCATAGGTCTGATATTTAAACAAGATGAACATGTAATTGCTGAGATTATGTGAGCAAATTGGGTAATTCCTAGCCTAAATGAACACAGTTGGCTTTTGTGGGGTCAGTTAATATAAGTGCACATTCAAATGAACTGCACATTGTGCAGACGTTTGGGCTTCTGAAGGTTCACCCACTGAAGAGCTGTAGACATTCAAGGCAAAAATTGTTAAGTTTAGATCCTACAGCTTCTCAGAAGTACTAATACATTTAAAAGACATGCAGAATGGGGATTCTATAAAAATATGGCACGTTGATTTTCCATATTTATAGTCCACCAGTGACTTCTATATTAAACGGTTTCAGTGTGTGAGTCCAAACAAGATTTTTCAACCTGTCACTCCCGCAGCTCAACCTCGTATATGAAATGCTAAACATGTTCCTTCTGCTTTGTACATCTTCCTTGACAAACACCTGGAGTAATGATTCCAGAATGAAAATTTAGCTGGCAATTTTATGGATGAAGCACAAAACAGTTATTTTGGCTTTGAAATGCTGAGAGTAGTGAGCGTGCATTTTGCTTCTGAATTGCAAGATGTGACTTGGAAGAGGCAGTGGAATAGATGATGGACTCTTCACGTAGGCTATGCTCCAAGAGGCTCAAGTGGGGTTTGCCTGACCCAGAGCTGCAGGATGAAGCCAAAACATAGGAATATACATATGGACCAAACCCTAAAAGATCAGACCAACATAGCTGCTGTGGAGGTCAAAATTAGACTTATTTTTCTGACCACCACCTTGCTGTATACGGAAGATGGTTTTGTGGTTAAGAGTGGAAGATACAAGGCTCGTAGTCCAATTTAGACAGTTTCCTGCAGATGTCCCAGCCAGGCTCTGTGGATCGTATCTAACAAAGGAGGCAAACACCTCAAAAGGGACTTCAGCCCTACTTCCTGACCTATAAACCTGAAATTCTTTACTTTTTGGCACTCTAACTTCAGATATTAGAGCTCTCTGATACCTACAGCAATAACTCCGTGTATCCTCAGAGTTACGGCAGTTTTGACCCAGCTGAGCCACTCTGTGGTTTGTACTTCTGCCCTGTTGGAAACTTGCACTCAGAGGTTCTTCCACTCTCTTCCAGCCACCATCCACTGGGATTTCACTGAATGTGATGGAGAAGAGGCACAGGGCAGTGGAGGCCCAGGCCCTGACACTGTCTGGGAGGACCCAGACCCACTTTCCTGCATGTCGTAGTGTCTCCTTCTCCAGGCTGGCAGATATTTTGGACATGTGCATGTGTGGTGGTGATATGGCTCCTCTCCATCCTGCCCATTCAAAAAGCACCCTTGGAAATGGAGAAAACCCCAAGGACTCATTGGATCAGGAGCGGAACACGGAAGGGGTTGTGGCTTTGATGAAGACACTTCTTTGAGAGTGGAGCACTTGGTTCTGTTTTGTGCTTTATTCAGAGGCAGTTGGACATAAATTGTTAGATTTGAGCTTTAAAACCTGAGTAAAACCCTCCTCCCAGTGTCAAAACTGACATCCCCATGGGTGCCCTTTCTGCAGCCTCCCCTCTGAGCTTTGCAGGGTTGTGGAGACCAACGTGATGTTATCTGCAGCTCCCTGACTCCGCAGGGATGCGGCTGCTCGAGAGGCAGATCCCACACAAAGGGCACTGACCGTGTTCCTCAGCATCATGCAAAACCTTCCAAATATCAGCAAACAGAAAAAAATAATAAAAAATAGTAGGTACCAAAAGCCGATTCCTGAAGTGAGAATTTCACACGTAATTTCTTTGCAGTGCACCAGCAAAACTATTGTGCTCAGAAGATGACTCTGAAACTGCCTTTTGTTGTATTTTGTATGAAGCAGGGTTTTGTATCTGCAATAACCACCAGGTGATTTTATTTCCAGGAAATAGATGATTTTACAATAAAAGACTCTCCGATCGGTCTTTTAGCAATCATATCATGAAGAAAACCCGCATCTAAACATTCCGGGAATATTATAATCTGTCCTAAAATCAACTTAGTTTTGATTTGCACAGATTGATATTTGCACCATTTCACTGTTCGGCGCGGGTTTTCTTAGGCATCCGATTGTTCCTCTCGACTATAACTAACTTGATTCCTCACGTAGCAGGATCTGAGACCAGTAGCCCACAAAGAAGCGTTACACTCAGGCTGCAGCAAGCAGAGGTCTCTCTAGCGAAGGCGTTATTTTACAAAATGATGGATGTGCATATTTATTTGCTCTGTGACTTCCATGTCAGGTTTGTCATATTTCCTCAAATTACTAGTTAAACCAAGGTTTTGTGTTGTGTTTTGTTTTTGTTTCTGCTGAAGCCTGCAGGCTCAACGTACCTTATAAAAATCAAGCTGTAATTTATCTGCTCCATAGATCATGTGTAACAATAATCACTCCAGAGTCTGTGCCGGGGTGCTGATGCCTGGCTTTGTTGGAGGAGATGTATGAAGTGAACAAAAAGCTTCCTGATTTTCATACTCTGTAATAAACCTGAAATATGGAGAGAAGAGAAACACATATTTAAATTAAACCCTGGAATCATGACAAAGAAGGAGCACGGAGAAATACACGCACACCCAGACACATATTATGCAATGACACAGGATTATTTCTCTTACCAGATGGACCTCTACAAGCTATGTGTATTATATATCGCAAACATATAGCCACTGGACCAGTAAAACCATTTTTATCCTGAACTTGGACTCACCAAAATGGTGCATACATTAACTTGTCTTTTGCAGGGACAAAAACCTGTGCTAACATAAAAACGTGTGCTCCCCATGCCCCCCCCAAACGGGTTAATATCACAGGCACTACCCACCATAGCTGAGTGATAGTTCACACTGAATTCACCACTCGGTGTTAAAGCTTGTTTCACATACATATGGGTAATTTTGGAAAGGCCACAAACAAACTTCAGGATCTTTTGTAGAGGTTTGCAAAAATGAAAAAAAAAAAAAAAAAAAAGGCTAAATTTCCTAAATGAACAATCTAACTATATAGATGGAAATTGGGTAGAAAAACTCGAAGATCGTTGTAGCTTAAGTTCCCCCCCTACACCTACACCCCTGTGAGGGCAGGAAATAAGACTCAATAATTGAAATATTTTCTATTTCCCTGGGTGGGCAGTTCCTCCCCCCATTGAACTGCCTTTTGCAGGGGGCTGCTCTCCCCGGATCGTTTACTGCAGTGCGAGAAGAAAACGCTATTCATCTTGTGGATGTTAGAAAAGCACCTTCCCACCCAGAGCTGAGGACCAGGCACTAGACACGGTGACACGGGGACCATGCCAGGGCCACGTGTGTCCTTTGTCACCCCACGGGTTAATAAACATCGAAGCGCTGTCACCCCCGGGCCCCCGAGGAAGCCCAGCGCTCGGTAGAGATTCCTGCTCCCCTGGCCAGAGGAACACAGAGCTGCAGCGAGTCCCGAGCATCAGAAAACAGAATATAATGTTAAAATTAATTAATTCTCTGCGACACACTTAGTGGGAGAGACGCAGGCGGGCTCTGGCAGTGGGAGGGTCCCTCCTCCGCTCCCCAGCCACAGTGATGCCCAGGACCGCGTGGGTAAAACACAGCTTGAAGGCACTTTCCCAAAGGCTGAGGTTCGTTTGGACCACAGCCTGAGCTACAGGACAAAACTCATTCTGCCTCCAGCTCCCCAAAATCTCTCTTGCCTTTTTTTGGTATAAAACCCCCTACATTGCAGCGGCGGCATCATTAAGAGATCCAACAGAAGCCTGGAAGAAGAGATTAGCACACAGCAGAGTGACAGGGCTGCTAGGAAGGGGAAAAAATAGACAACATCAGTGCAATGTACCATTAAAAGTATGGAGTGACAGATGACAGTTGGTCTGTGATGGGGTGATTCAGCTAAATGGTAAACAGAAGGGCGAATTCTGATCTCGCTTATGCCAACATAAACCTTGGGTTGCAGAGGAGCTGCTTCGCGTCTCTAGTACCGGAGTCGAGCCCATAAAAGCTGTGACTCAGCCAGATAATCTCTGACAACTGTTAGCGCCGTGGTAAATATGGCAACGTGGCAGGCTGGAAAAGAGACTAAAAAGAGTTTCACTTCCACACTTCCAAAACAAAATGTTTCAGAGCTTTTTTTTCCCCCCCTCAAAACAACATCAAAAATCTTGAGAGTAATAATAGAGGTGTTTAAGAAATGTCTAGGTAAAACATATTTATTTTTTTTTCAGGTTGGATGAAATATTTTGATTCAGGACAAACTACTGAGGCTGCTGAGCCAATGAGTTGAAAAATCAGTTTTTCCAATAACTCCAGCCTCTCTGGATGGGACCTGATGGACACTTCACACAACCGTTAGCGGCGACACAGTGGGCAGACACTAACTCACATCTCCATGAGAAGAAAAGGTTTTTAAAGGGAGATATTTGCTAAGAAAATCTTTAGCGTTTCACTTCGCTTCAAAGAAAGGATCCCGTGTAAACCATATGTTGCCTCCTTTGTGTGGGCAGGCGTGCACGCACTAACGTGGGACCTGACACATGGCAAATGAGAGCTGGAGTCTTCTTGAAGCCAAAGCTAAAGCTGCCCCATCCCGAAAGCAGAGGTCTCCTCGCCACAAAGCTGCTCCCTCATTTTACCACCGAGGGGTCTGAAACCCCAAGGGATGGATCGGGCTTGTCCTGCCCTATCCCTTCACCCATCGGCACCACCCAGCACCATCAACTTTGAATTCCGCGGATTACAGCCTAACAAACCACCGGGATGTGAACGTGTGTGATGTTGCTTTGGTCATTAAAAGAAGAAATTCCCTTTTTTTTCTGTCCGTGGTTTAACGTTGTGAGGTGTCGGTATTTTCACTTCAGTCCACACAGTGGCTGGTTTCCTTCACGAGCTACTGCGGTATCTGCAGAACTAAAAATAAGCCATTTCTCATGGAAAATGTCATATTTTTTCACATTTTGTCTGATCCGAAAAGCAGCTCTGCAGGGAGCTGGGAAGATCTGAAGTTTGCTTCTGATGTGCATGCAAAATTTGGGATGCCCACCTGGGAACCCATCCTCCCTGGTGGGAAAGGCGGAGAGAAGGGGCTGTCCCATGGGGAGCAGTGGAAGGGGGACAGCAGGAACAGTGTGTGCTTTACCCGTTCCCATCACCTTCCCAGGATTAAGGATATTTAGGATCACTCGAGGTAATTTTAAGCTGTGAGAAAAGGTTTTTGTGTTAAGTACAATCAGTTTCTCACTTGAGCCCAACCCAAGGTGGCAGTGAAAACGGGTCGAGGAAATAAAGCCATGCAGAAGTATTCACCTTACAGGAAAGCCATCAAAAAAAAAAAAAAAATATGGATTGTGGAATTACTCTTTGCTGAGATGGGAATTCAGATTTTATTCCTTTTATTACGTTTTATTTCTTGTGTCATTACAGGGTACACAAGCAGATTATTCCCCAGCTACAAAAACAGTTGTAGTGAGACGCTGCAGTTGAAAAGAACAAAACAGGCAACAGTTCAACATTCTCAGTTAAGATAATTATGTTAATATTAATGGGTATTAATTTCTGTTTATTTTACAAATATTGTATTAGGAAACTAGCTTTCAAATTCACACCTCACCAAATGCTTTTCAACAATGATTTGTTTCATTAATTTTATCAGCTGCATTCCTTATTTTTTTTATAGCACGTTCTTTGCTGAGAGACATGAATCCGTGATAGAGCATCCTAAAAAGTCTGCGCAGAGGAACCCAGCTAATAAATGTTGGTGTACAGGCGACCCACCACTCTCAATTTTTCAATTTGCAATGCAGTTGGGGCACATAATAAATTTCTGGGCTTTTTAAAAATTATTTTTATTTTAAAGAAGTCTTGAAAAATTTCTGTGCATATTTTCTCACTGTTTTAACACATGTACGCACCCTCAACATTCAAATCTCAAATTATGTGTGATACGGGTTAGGTAATAAACCCTATGGTATTATTTTTAGAATATCTATAAAAATAACTAACACAGTTTAAAGTCAACTTCTTAGTCAAATATTCAGTGCGGAATTAGTTTTTAGCTGAATTAGGTATCCACCATTGCTGAGTTTCTCACTAATAAATGTAAAATGCCAATGGAGAGTGAAGAGGAAAATATTCTGCAGATGCTAAATTGACCTTATATTCAAAATGCAAAAAAGCTTGTGCCACGTGCCTGGTTGGTTCAAAAAAATAATGTGTGAGTGCTTACACCTGAGTGAAAAGGAGACCAGTGCACACATTGTTATTTAGAACATTTTCTTTAAAATCTCAGGTTTAGAAAATGCCGTGGTCCTCTCTCCAATGGCAAGAGCAGAGAGGGGAAGCTGACACTAAATTTTGTCTGCGATTTTGATCCGGACTCATTCTTACTGCAATAGCTGTCCTTTTCGGGGGGATATTCTGCTGCTGAGCGTTGCAATTTCACCCCAGTGCCCCTTGAGCCATTGCAGGGGACAGGGGTGGGCAACTGGGACGAGGGAGCAGCGATGGGTGCCCTCCGGCACCGCCGGCTCCGGGGGAGTCACGGCTGGCACCTATATTATTCTTTAACACGTGGGTGCCAGCAGGCTTTGCGTGCCATAATTAGATGGCTGCATGTGCCATCACACCTCCCAGACAATGAATTCTTCCCCAGCAGGAGGGTGCAGGGCCCAGGTGGGGCTGTGGGTCAGCACAACCTTCTTCCAGGTAAGGACAAGTCCCGGGTGAGGGTTTTTCCAGGCTGAAATACCCACCCGGAGCAGAATGCCAAGCTGCTTCTGCTCTGCCCTTCCCTGGGGATTGGCTGTGGGTGCCCTGCTAGATGCTGAATTCCTCTGCTAAAAACTAGAGATGGAGCTAAAATTCCAGTCTTGTGACCAAAGTTCCTCGACCTGTGCTGGCTCCGGTGCCCGGCGAGAGCCGCCGGCTCTGACTCAGCGTGGGAATGTCAACGGGGAGACATTGCAACAAAAAAGGGGTGCAGTTACATCCCCTCCCCTCCTTCGGCTGCGGGGCCAAATTCCTTTGTCCCTTCAAACACAGCTCAAAACCAACGAAGTCGATAGAAAAACAAGCCGACCAGACCCTGCCTCACCCCTTGGCTCCCTCCAACCAGGCGAAGCTGCCGAGTGAACCCACCACACACCCCAGTTTCCTCCCTGTCTTTCCCCAGAGTAGGCAGAGAATCCTATTTTTCGTATTTCTTTCCCCGGACCTTGGCCGGCTGAATGGAGGTCAAATACGTCAAGCTGGGTCTAAATTACAGGAAAAAAAAAAATGAGCTGCATTTCAACCTTTTCCTCTAGCAGCGTGACAATATAATTCATGTTTATATTCCTGCCTTTGCCACCGTCCTGCTGTTTGACCTTGGGAAAGTCACTTCATCTTTTTTTGGACCTTCATTTCCCCTCCAGCTCGTTTCTTTTGTATTTAAACTAATGTGGGGCAAAAATAGCCTAATATCTATGGGGCAAAGCGTGGCGTACGCCGTGCGTTTGCGTTGCTACTACACTGTGCATCCATCTCCTGGACTGGAGATCTCAGGGAGACCTTAAGGAAAATAATATCGGCCCAAATCCCAAGCCACGGGATAAATGTAAAGCGAGGCAGCGCCTCCACGCACACCGTGTGTTTTCAGCATTCCTCACATGTTTAAGATGACTCAGAAGACCATGTCCCCGACCACCCCAATTAGCAGGCAGCCTCTCCCGTGCCCACCCGCCCTGCCACGCAGCAGGGACCGCAAAGCGCTCGCTCTGTGCTGAGCTGTGAGTGAATTTGTTCAGATCAGGCCGGGAGCTGAGCAAACTCGAAATGCCTTCATTTGAGTGAAGCTCCCATTTTTACGGAGATGTTTGGCTGTCTTCAGATCTAATTTCAGGATCCAAACACTCCAATTTCCCCATAAGAATGTGTTCAAACATCGCTTGACTGCTATTCTTCTCCCTTGCTGCAGAGCTGGGAAGTCATCACGTCTGATGAGGATTCATTATAAAGTTGACAATTTGCCCCTTCCCTTCAAAAAACCTCAGCAGAGCTTCATTCCTTTCAGCCCACACCGACTCTCTTCCGAAGCCTTCCCTGCTGCTCTTAAAAACCCCAAACTATCTGAGCTGCAGGATTAAACCCACCCTCGCCCCCTCCAAACAAACAAACAGATAACAAAAGAGGGAAGAAATTATCCCTACGGTGGGGCGATGAATGTAAAGAGCTTATTTGGTAATCATAGCAGAAAAAACCCACCCCAACAGCTCACGCTGCCCTGAATTTAGGTGGAAACAAATGGAGAGATAAAGGCAGGATATGGACATCGGGAAAAGAAGAGCGGAAAGAGCAGGAAATACCAAGTGTTATGTGCCGGCTGCCAGAGCCCTGTCCAGACTGGTTAACTTCATTACTCAACTTCTAAACTCCCAGTAATGCCTGTGGGGAGTCCTCTGGGTTCCAGTGCTGCCCTGGGTGGGGGCCACCCACCTGCGGGTCCCCCGGGTCGCACTGCGGGAACGCGGCCGGAGGACCGGGAGGGAGGGAGGGAGGACAGACCAAGCCCCCCTTCTTTTTTGAGGTCCCTTTTCCTTTATACCCATCACTAATTCAGACATTCGTTCCTCCCCATGATGGCTATTTGCAAAATAAAGGCGATTATTTTTTTCTCTCCTTTTTTTTTTTTTTAATTATTATGATGTTATTTTTTGGGTATCCCTGGTCTGGAAGGAGTTAAAGTAATTATCTCCTCGGATGTCCACAGCAGCACCACATCCCTGCTGTGCTCTATCAGAGCTGCTGGGGCAGTGTCAGCGATGACTTCACCTCCGTGCATTGCAGCATCGCACGGTGCCCAACTGCTGGAGTTTGCTAATTTGTGTGTTTTCACTCGAGGCCTGCTGATTCAATCATTTTAAAGATGCCCATTTCTTCCAAGCCAGGGATTTTATGACTCTAAGGATTAGAAGCTGTTATCCCAACAAACCCTGGAGCTCTATATATTCTGATTTTATGGTAAGCTTCACTAATAAACTGTTTAAAACATATGCTAATTGTGTTTATTGTATTCTTTAATTATCATATGTATCATTAAAGATGTACTATCCCGTTCGGAATCCTAATACCTAATGCCCTCCTCTTTTTTTTTTTTCTTTTTTTTTTTTTACTGTGACACAGCACTGCATTACTTAAAAAAAAAAAAAGAGAAGAAATATATATATATATTTTAACAAGGAAGCCTATTTTCAATTTTCATTGTTTATTTAAAAGTACAGTCTTTGAATTTAATTTGAAATCTCTCTCCTGAAGAAAGGCAGGCAGGGAATGACATAACAAAACATGGCATTCTGTCTCTATGCATTTTATTCCTTAATTTATTTTTTAAATATGCCTCCCTATAGTCTATTATGCTTAGTTCTCTGTTTTCAGACTGCTCAAAATGGTAATTTACGCAGCTGAGATGGGTTACAAAAGATCAGAATAATTGTCCCCTCATTTTTGGTATAGCTCATTATTCTTATCATACGTACACACACTCACATACACACTCCAGCACGTGCATAATAAATAAGTGTATTATGTGTATGTACACACACCCATGTATACATACGTATATTCTCACTTATTCTTGTGCCAGTTTTTTCCCAATTAATTAAGAGCTGTTTTTCCAAAAAAAGGGATACCAGTCGTCCTAGCCACGTGAGTAATTTTCACTATTTTGAAGACTGATTTTGATCTCGAATGTGGTTTTATCCCACCCCTTTAAAATGAGGGTTCCCCTGCATAATAAAATCCTCATATTCAGCACTTACAATCTATTCCCCTCCACTGACCTGCTCCCAACGGCCGAAACACCATCTCCCAGCCCCATTTGCTATTGACTGCAATGGCCTGCCCCGATTCCTCCGTCTGCTGTTTGCATTTGTTTCTTTTCTTTCTTTTTTTTTTTTATTTTTAATTTTTTTTCCCACCCGGGAAAATGATTCGGCATTAACATCAGGGCATTTTGCTCGCTGCTCAAAACCAAAACAGCAACAACAACAAAAAGCAAAACAAAACAAAACAAAAAAACCCAAACCCAAGCGTTTTTCAGCTGCGCAAGTGAAGGGGAAGGGATGCGGGGGGAGGAGGACGCATGTGCAGTGAGATCGATCCGCGGTCATCAATATTGCAGATGAGAATAATAAATACGGGCAGACACACGCCGGCAAAATGTGGGCACTCACGTTTGTCACAGGCTCCTTCTTCCTTTCCGCTGGGCTGTGCAGGCTCACGGGCTTCAGACTAGATCTTTACGGTTCTTTTTTCCCCCCACATTTGAGGGACATCCTGGGAAAAACATCAATACCCCAGCAGAGTTCTGGTTTGATGCAAAAGGAGGAAACTCCCGGGCTGCTGCGCTGTAGGTGCAGTGGGGAATTTGCTCTCAGGAATTTATCAGCCTCTTTTTTTTTTTTATTATTATTTTAGTTGGTGAAGAACGTTTCCTTTAGGTACCAGATGCTAATGTCACATCATGAATGAAACCGCTTTTGCAAATTGAATAATGTCATTTGCATTCACTCATTCAAAATAAAACATTGAAAAGTGGCAATGCTGCTCTGAGTTAAAGTCAAAAATCCTATTTCCAGGTGAAACAGAGTGTCTGCTGGGGTATCCAAGCCATGATAAAACAATGGGATTTGGATTCACAAAGAAGTCTTTAATATACATATTAAAGAAGGGTATCATTGGGCCAAAAATAATTTAAAAAAACATAGAATTTTGGTTTCTAAATAATGGCAACCAACAGCCCAGGACAGAACTTCGTGTGGGGTCAGATTCTCTTTGTCGGGGTGCTGGCTGAGTGTGCGATAAGCTGCCTGCATAGGTTTTGTGGCTTTTCACTCGCTGGGATCCCCGAGAACACCATTAATTGTTTATTTTGCCCGTTTTTGGAGATTTAGCCCGTGTGCGCTTAGTTGGTCTGACAGCCCAGCCGCAGGAAGAAAGAGTGCATTATATCACATCAAAATAAAGCTATTGCCATCAGAAGCATCTCAGCCCTTTGCAGCCCAAGGTTGATTTTACCCCCAGCTTCTGTGAGTTTAATTTTTCACCCCAGCGGACGGGAGCTGGTGAAACTGGGAGATGCTGGGAAGAGCACGTCTCACCCAGCACAGCCAGCACAGGGCTGCCCTCGCCGCAGCCCCGGGAAATGATCATTTTGCACAGCCCCAAACAAATTAAAGCATCGCCCTCTCTCCCTATTATATTAATGGATTTTATGCTACTTTTTAAATTACGCTGTTTTCAAACACGAACACATTTGAATGTCAGACTCTAGTACCCAAATATAAATGTCAAGACCTCTGTACATCTCTGGCATGTAGGAACTAATTTAATCATCTCAGTGAAGCGATTTCAGTTCAGACAATCACTTTGCTGGAGTGGAAGGGTGATGAAGAGAGCGCGCAGTGGCAGGAGAGCGCTTGCACACTATTTAGGGCCACGCTTTTTTACAAAAAGCAAAGCAAGAAGGGTGTTTGTTCACGAGTGGAAATTCCCAGCCCCTGCCCAGCTGATGGAAACTGGGGTAATCGTAGCTCGGGCTCAGAAAAATGACGTGTGGCACCAAGAAATATTACATTTTAATTTACTGGGGGAAAAAGTGATGGGAAATGAGTTTTTTTATTTTTCTCCTGTGACTGGAGACAAAAAAAAAAAAGGACAATCTTGTGAAATCCAGGCCAGCTGGTCAGTGTGAGGCTCAGCTCCTGTGTGGGTGATCGCGCCGGCTGCAAACGCAGACACAGCGAGCGCGGGAGCAAAACCCGTTGCCGTTCCACATATGGACTGTGGGCCTCCAGCTTCTAAAATCCAGCTTAGATGGTTTCGTTCCTCCTCTTCACGTACTGCATTTCAAAAAAGGCAAAGGCAGTGCAGGCAGTATTTTTTCCAAGGGATATCTTCTAAGCAGGACCAGCAGAAGGAGCTTATTCTCTATATGGACAAGCCCCCCCTCTGCAGTCTCATTACTCAACCATAACCCATGACTTCAATCTGTCTCAGAAGGAAGGAAAGTTCCTCCTATATTTCTGGGGCAGTCCGGATCAGCTCCAGACCATTGCTGTGCAAAAGCTCTCACTGGGGTCATCAGCAGGAGCACAATGATTCCCTGGGGAAGAGCAAGCACCACCACACTCCTCTCTGGGGTTTCTGGAGGATCGGGGAGGCTCACGATGAGCAGCATCCTCGGAGAAAGATGAGAAAGAACAAGGGAGAGGGTGGGTCAGAGCCCGGAGGCTGGGCATGGGATCACGGGGGTGACTGCAGGGATGGCTGGGGACAGAAGATCTAATAAATGAAGGACAAGCATCGATCCAAATGGTCCATGAGTCCTGTCCCTGAGCCTGTCATCACATCCCAAACTGCAGCCTGGCACAGGTTCCGTGGGAGCCGATCCAGTTCCCCATAAAGTCCCTGGGAATAAGCTCAGATTCAGCACTGACTGCATTCACCTGTCTTGAATATAAAACTTTCGGCCCTGATTCTGTCTTGACAGCTAGTGGGATTAAAAATCTAGAACTACAATAATTTTGCTACTGCTTCAAGCGCTCCCAAACGAAACAAACTAAAAGAATAATCAGAAGTGCAATCCATTTTGGAGAGCTTTGGTGAAAGAGGCTTAATTTGTTGGATTACTCGTTACAATTAGATGCAGTATAGATGATATCAAATTATATTAATAGCTCTAACATTTCGTAAGTGTTAGTATGAAAACTGCCCAGCCTTGGTAATGAAAACATGCAGAAGCGAGCTTTGTAAAACAATCAAAAATCAATCCGACGTGTCAAGCTGAACATGTCAATGAGACAGTTTGCAGTCAGAGGGTTTTCTTATGAAGTGCTGTCAACAGTCAACGCTACACTTGTCTGATCCGTCCAGCTCCGCTAAGTGGGAAGATTTCTCTCTCTTTTTTTTTTTTAATTTTTTTTTTTTAAGCCCAAGAGAAAGGAAAAACAGGAAAATGTAAGCCACTGTAATTCATCTCAAGTATCCTGAAGGACAATTAGTAACAAAGGCGAGCAGTGGTAAGCCTGCTCTTTGGTGTGGTTTGGAGATCCGGGGCTGTAATTATTGAGCCATCCCGCTGAATAGCACAATCAATGCTTGACGGCTGCGTGGCAGCGCTGGTGCCAGGGCTTGAGCTCTTGTGTAAATGAAACGTCAGGCTGGGGGGAGAAGGGGGCCATTGTGTTTACCCGAGCTTTGATTAGCTTTTAGTGAACAATGAATTTCCAATCGACACAAGACATTTTAATGGCGTTGTCGGGATCTTTCTTCATAGGAGGTGCGGGTGGCAGAGAGGGAAGGAGGAAGGTGAGGAGGATGGATTTCATCCCCCACCACGCTCGTCTGGGTGCCGGGAGCCGAGGTGTGTGCATCCAGCCCTGCTCCCCAGGCTCTTCCCAGCCAGAGTGTGGTCCTTGGCACTGGCAGAGCTGGGCTGGAAGCAGCCGCCCGGGATCAGAGCCGTGGGACCACGGCTTCATGACTGGTTGGGCAGGTGACAAGTTTTTGCACCCGACCACACATTTTTCCACCCAAAGGTCCCCAAGCCTCCCCTTTCTTTCTCCCTTGAGCACGGTTTGCAACCTCTCCCTCTTCCATCACATTTTCATCCTTTTTCCCCCATCTCTCTCAAAAATAAGCTTCTCCCCCGCAGCATCACGCTCAAGCTTGTCAGCCTTCCCTTTAAACTCCTGCCTAACTTCTCACGGACACATCTCTATTCCCGTCATGTCTTACTTCCTTCTTTCACAGCAGAAATATTTATCAAACTCTGCTTCAAACCTGCCAGTAGCTTCACTTCTCCCTTCAGTTTTCCCAGCACTGCTCCTAATACTGCTAAATCATCCCTTCCTCCGTGTGCCGAAAGAACGTTCAAGCTCCAGCCAAGGATGCTCTGGGAGAGTTTGGTGAGTGCACGTCCAGAAATTAGGGACTCTGCCTGACTTTTGTTGTTATTCAAAGATATTTGCTAATCGAGTTTTTTCTAACCAGTTGGAAATATCCCGGACTCAGACACAGCCTCGTTTCCAGCTGCACGACAGGAGAGCAAACCCCCACTGCCAACATGTAGCGTGGAACCCTCATCCCTTCAGCAAAGGAGGAATATCAAGGTAAATACACACCTGTAGAACACACATCACTTTGCACTTATTTCTGTTGCAGGGGTGTGAAACCGCCCTGAAGAAGGAAGGCGCCCTGGCTGTGCTAAGTCTCCAGGGGACAGGTGACAACAGGAATATCCAAATATTTGGGGAACGCATTTGCTTTCTTCACTCAGGATTCATTCAAACAAACTTTTGCAGCCAACCTGTTCAGCATTAATCCCACCTCCCCAACAAGACTATTGATGTCCTCCCCAGCCCCCGGTGCTGCCGTAGCGGGCAGCTGAGATGCCCATCTCCCACCACCCAGCTCCCATGAAGAGTTTAGCCCCGTATCTCCTGCTCCAGCCGGAGGTCTGTGAGCTGCTCGGGGCAGGCACCGCACCTTCCCCGTGAATCACCACCAGGCACCTCCTCGATGGAAGGCAAGCTCCGCAGATGTAATTGATTAGCAACTATCAGCTAATTACAGGGCAATCACGGGATTATTTTTGCTTTGCAAACTGAATAGTTGTCACGAGATTGAATAATTGTGCGGGGCAATTTTACACGCAGGCACATCCTAACGCTGAGTCAAACCAGATCATCTAAAGGCTGCATACAGCAGGTAGGATTATTTTATTCCTGTCACTGTATAAGTCCACTGTGCACATCATTGCTTATAAAGGATGTTTGGATCCTCTGTGAGGCTCTGAAGTTGAACCAAAGGATAAGAAATTGCTCTACCAGCATTACAAACCCTGAAACCTTTGGCAAGGCAGCATCTTGGCCAGCCCAAAGAGCAAATGCGATGCTCCTGCCGTGGGGAGGAAGGAGGAGGGTTTGGGCTGCTCCTCTGCTGGGAGGAGCGGGAGGAGGAGGCACCACGGATCTGGGATCTCGTTTACCTGCAGCCCACGTAGCTGTCGCAGAGACACGGTTCCTCCTGCAATCAAAAGCCAGCACTTCGCTCTCCTCCCAAAGCCTGGTCGCCAAACGCAGAGAGGGTGGCTGGAATAATTTGACCCTTCACAGCTTATTAGAAGTTTGGGGTTGGCAGGAGAGTCAATCAAATCCCAGCAATGAGACCCAAATATTTTCACAGGCGGATTGGACATTGGACCAGTGAGCAGTTTGAAGAAATGATTTTCTCTGTTGGCAGTTTGATTTGAAAGGTTCTGAATATCTCTTTCCTAGAGAAGACGATTAAACATTCCAAACCATTTTCAATGCCACTGATTCAGATTATTCAAATATTGAAGAGATGGCGTTAAAGCTGGAAGATACCACACTCTCTTCGGGCTCTCAGTATTGTGGCATCAAATCTGGGGGATAAATGCTCTACAGAAGAGGTCTAAATTTCCTAAGCTTAATGGAAATAGCAACGCTTCTCTTATCAGGGAATCCTAAAGTTTCCTAAAGCTTCCTGTGTCTCAGAATTCCTGCAAAAATCACTGGAACTACTCAAATAGGACCAACTGGGGAAAAAACCCACACTTCAGTGATTTAGAAAAAATAATATAAAGAACCAACATACGTCTGAATTAAAAACAAATGCTTGTATTAATTTAAGTTTGGCATTAGAAGACGCATTTCTATATGAGCCAAGAGCTAGCAGAACATGCATGGTGATATTTTTAGTCTTTATCCAGAAAAAGTTAATACAAGAAACAAATGCCAGAAGCACATCACGAATGTACGGGAGGGTTGTTCAGATCCTCAGCTGATGTAACTGAGCCTCCATCATTTGAGGCAATGGAGATACAGGCATTTACCCCAGCTCAGTCTGTGGAAATACTGTTGATGCCACTGGGCACTAACTGGGAAGGAAGGAAGCCGAGCAGAGAGGCTTTGTCTCTTTATATATCTTCAGGAAATAATGAAGAAAACATAAGTAGAATATATCTGTAAGGCCACGCTGCTATCAGAGGGCTTGGGTACAAGAAAAACAACTCAAGCGTCACTCTTATATTGTAATGCCCTCAGAAGCTGACATCAGGACCCCAAATGAACTAAAAAATGTTTCTGTGCAGGAAAAAAAATCTCTTAGAATGAATTACATTGGTTTGTGATGGAGCCATCCATTCTTACAGCCCGATTTGAAGATAAAGACAAGGAAAAAGACTTGTTTCTTTGCTAGCAGGAATATCTTTGCTCCCAGAAGATAATCTATTGGTAATGTTGCATCTGAAAATAATTTTTAGTGAAACTGAAAGCTCATGCATGCTCACTGCTCTGACTTTGGAAGAACAGAGACACTTCTCAATCATTTTCCAAATGCCCCCTGCTACACCCACACCCTGCATTTCAGTGCACACCAGCAAAGCTTTCCTTAGCTTCCAGGTGTAGATTTCTGTAACTGGAAAATATATGTATCATGCAAACTCTTTTTAATATCTCTGGGTTTGAAAATCTCAGTGGTTAAACTAAGAACTGTGCTAGAAGTAGAAAGGAAAGGTTGAAAGCTGTAAGTGAGGGAAAAAAAAAAAAGAGAGGAAAAATCAGGGTCACCTGGTTACAGTCAGACAAAAGCCACATTTCAAAAAATGTACCCTGTAATTTAGTCAAAATGGAAAGGACGGGAAAAAGGTCAATATTGTTTTAAATGAGACTAACAGCTTCCTTTATGTAATGGGTGAACTCCACTGTGTTTCCGGATGATTGGCAATTTAGCTGCTCCGGGGAAAAAAAAAAGGTTAAACTTATCAGCACACAAAAGTGCCAGCAATTTATTTCTGTCACTTTCCTACAAATTAACCTATTTTAAGGCATTCTGAACCTCATCAGCAAGCCCAGGTGTGGTGGGGAATGAGGGTCACCACCAGGTCCACGTGCACGGGGAGGGGGATGTGACAGCAGCCCTGGGAGGCAGCAGCCATGCCAAGGAGCTCTTGGGGTAGAAGATGAGCCTGATGAGGAGAGGGCTTATGTTTATAAAAAGGAAAATAAATACTCAGTGCTTTCCTAAATGAGCAAGGTTTGGTCAGCCCAAACACTAGTGTGGACCCTGAGGTCTGATGCTCCACCTGTCCTCACAGCAGAGGGGCTCCAGCCCTCGGAGCATCTTTGTGGCCTCCTCTGGACTCGCTCCAACAGGTCCACGTCCTTCTGATGTGGGATGGAGCTGGGGAGGGGGCTGAGCGGGAGGGCATGCTCAAACCCACCTCAGAGACCCCCTGAAAGGCACAGTTCCCCACAGGGGAAAAGGAAAAAGCCAGAGCAGAAAAGTAACATTATTTTTCCATCAGCTTATATGAGAGACACGGGCTTCTGCGAGAGACACCAGCTTAAACGAGACCTTTAGCATTAACATTTTCAAACAACGGTTGGTCTTTCCTTTCCATGCTAATTACAGCCTTTCTGAAAGACCAGGGCAGGGCCTCCCGTCACCCCATGTGTGCTGGGGCTGGGCAAGGTTCTCTCGCACGGCACTCTGCAATTTCGACAGAAAATAGCATAATTAATTTAAACATAATAGCTACAATTTTCAAGAGGACCAATATGAAAGTGAATTGAGACTCCCACACCAGAAGTTTCCAGGGTCTGGATGCTGGGGAGTGTGGTAGAACAGATCTCCACCATGAGGTGCTCAGCTCTTGGAAAATCAAGTATTTTTACCTGGTGCTGCCCCTGGAAGGGAACATTAACGGCTTTGATCTAAATCACTCGGTCTTCCAGCTGATAATGCTTTCAATGAAAGCAGAGATTTTCCCTTTAAAATCCACCTCGTAGACAGCAACATCTTTCAATAACTGGATATTTTTTAGTGTTGATTTTAAACACAAGGATGCTTGACTGGCTGCTCTGTACCTAACAAACCTCTTAACGATTTTTCCAGATACATCCACAGGTGAATCTGCCAGTGAGTTAATCAGCAAAAGATGCTTGACACTGTGATATTTTGACCTTTGGGATTTCCATGAACACTTACGGGCCCTTTTTCACTTCTCTGACCATGTAAAACATCACCATCAGTGGGTCTCCTTTATACCCAGGTTACTCTACAACTAAATACTGCTCGATAGCAAAGTACTGACCCCAGATTAACAGCAAAGACCCCGGTAAAACTTACAGGAGTGTGATTTCAATTCAGACCATTAAAAAATTTCCACTACTTCTGCTTGATCCTTAATGCTTGTTTTCTTGAATAACTGAAATACCTGTTTTCACCTGCTATAGACACCGTGACCTCTGCCATCCCCTCTTGGGATAGATACAACACTTGCTCTCGTGATTACTCCCTTAGATGATCAAGAAAAAACTGAAAATATAAGCTATTTGCAAGTGGTGGGGGCAGCCTCTAACACTTATCTTCTAGATCAAATTAATACAGCTTAATTATCTTTTTAATAAAAGTGGCAGTCACAATAAGGATAAAATATGGCATAAGCAGCATCAGGAGGCTGTAGATTCCCAGCAAAGTTTTCAAGGGCAGGTAAAGTGCCTGGTGTAGGTAGCGAGAAAAGAACAGCTTTGGAAGAAAATTAGGAAGGCTGAATTTTTCACTTAGCCTTTTTTTCCCCTCTGGTAGGAGATAGTCAGGCGGCAGCTCATGTTAGCAAAACATCAACTTCCAGAGGCCTTTAATAACGGCCTTCAGTGATCCTAGAAATGCTAAGAGGGCCAATTTTGCAGTCTAGGGTATTTGAATCAGTAGCTTTTCATATTGCGGTTGAGGCATAAATAGCCATTGTATCTGCTGAAATTATTTTGATCAACTTATGTATTCACCAAGCGGTGTCACTACCACCGTTCTCGCCATCGCAGTGCTGGAGGAGCTAAGATTCGAGGAACTTGACAGGATAATTAAGTATGAAAGCAGACTGGATTTAGCAGGACCCCAGTGAGTCAACAATCCTGATTGTTTCATCATCTCGGCTTTGTGCTGTTCATATCTTATCAGATTAGATAACAATCTGGTATAGCTATGAGTTGAATTACCATGTTGAACTGCACAGTTAGACCACATGAAAAACATCAATACACATTTAAATAATCCCATTTTCAGACTCAGATAAGAAATGGCCAACCTCTACAAATCAAAGGCATATCCTCAGGCTAAAATAAAGAGTGGTCTGATTACCTATTCAGTTATATCAAAGTGCAACAATGAAATGCTATTGCCAATATAACGCAATGGCTCTTATAGCGGAGCAGTGACACAACTGCCTCGCGACAGCAAATTTCAGAGCTAAAATTCATGGGTGGCGATTTTCAAAAGTGAGGAAAGGGTTTAGCCAGGTATCTCCCACAGAAACCAATGCTTTCAGTGCCTCAGAGGCTCCTCCTCCTTCACATTCCTCCTTGCACATGGCTCTTGTTCTCAGCCTCCGGTGCAGAAGCTTGAGGACCTCCAGGCAGCAAGTACCCCCTTTGCTGACCTCTCCATCCCCCTCCCTGGACACAGTCTCCATCAGCAGTACACAGACACAGGACCTCTTGTTCTTCCTGCCCTGTCTTTCCCAAATGACCTATGCTCTCCCAGAAGTCCCATTTTCCACTGGAGACTCCCCACTGCCACCCACAGATGCAGGTGGTCAGATGTGGCCTCTTGGAGATGCCCAGGCCACGGTACCTGTAGGAGCTTTTTCTGCAGCATCTCTGGGGAAGGGGTGGTTGGTGACAGGCTTGAAAGATCTGGCCAATCTGTGAGGACACACAGATGCTCTCACACCCTGTGCAGTGTGCAAGGAGCCATGGAGACCTCCCCTTGGAGACCTACTGCTCTTCCCTTTTCTTCCCTTCTTGTCTATAACAATGTGAGAACCGATCAGAGTTTCTACTTGCATGAAGGTAAATTTTCCCTAGTTTAAAAGGGAAAGGCTTTTATTAAAAAGGTCGCTCTCTCTTTTTTTTCCTTATTCTCTCCACCAAAAACTTAAAACACAAAGCTCCATCACTTTGATTTCGTGATCTCATATTTCCTATTCTCAGTAATGCTGGGACAGACGTAATGTCTCCTCTTTAAAAGGGGATGGAGGACTTGAAGGACCATGCTGTTCCATCAGATTTATACGGCTGGGAAGTGTATTAATGGAAATGAAATTATTTCTGATTTGTCCTGGGTTGAGAAGAAAATTAAGCCTGGAGAATTTAAGTTTGAGACGAATGTGTGGCCCTCTTAATTACAGTCACAGTTTCTACCACCCTGCCAGATCCTGATACTGCCTGAAAGCTGGGCATTAAGAACCCCATTGCTGAGAATTAATATCGAACTAAATAAAAATTAAACGGGAATCAATTTTCTTTAAGTACTACCACTCATTCCCCTTCCTTCCTTCTCCTTTCCCCGCCCCTCACACGTTATCCTCTGATCTTTTATGCAGCTATTTGCAAACTAACCATTAGTTGTCAGTCTCCAGCCACGCACGGCCGAGCCAGCAGCCAGAGCATCCCACGGCTGCTCTGGGAGCGACCCGGCTCCCGGCCAGAGAGCCCACACATGACCCACCGGCATTAATCAAGGATACAGGGAAATAACCCAGTAACCAGCCCAAACCTGAGCCCCTCTTTTTCCCCACCCTGCTTCCAGCCCAAACACAGCTGGCTGATGCACACCACGGCCGAGAGGATGAGCTGATTTCCAGCCACGGCACCAAAACCTGCCTCCGCACTGCCAGGGTGCAGGGAACGGCACGTGCTGAAGCAGCATCATGCCAGGGGAGGCTTCTGTGCTTTAGTTTTCATCAGTGGAAAGCAGAAAGAGTTGGGGGAGGAGAGGGGCATGAGCCATTTTTTCTCACATTTGGCCAATTATTTTTAAAGTTTCCTTTGCTGAAAATGCTTCTCGACCACGACATTCTGAGAGAAAACAGTGAAGGAGCACATATTTCCTATAAACATTTACATTTCAGTGAAACAGCCCATTGCCTTTTATGTATTTTTCTAAACTGGAGAACTCTCAGCCGGATTTGCTCAGAAGCTCTTCGGCTGCAGATTAGGTCCCGCAGCAAAGAATATCCACAAGATTCCAGAGCAAACGGAAGCTGGTTTGGGAATGTGCATCATCCTCATGCTGAAATGACCAGTCTGCGAGAGGCAAGCCAGGATGGTAATAGATATGGGCTGTGGCATCTCCGAGCACCTGTCTTGAACAGGGACTGGGACAAGAGGAAATGGCCTCAAGTTGCGCCAGGGGAGGTTCAAATTGCATATTAGGAAAAATTTTTAGACTGAAAGGGTTATTAGGCACTGGAATGGGCTGCCCAGGGAAGTGACTGAGGCACCGTCCCTGGAGGTTTTCAAAAGGCAGGTTGACATAGTGCTTAGAGACATAGTTCAGTGATGTGGGGGGGGGTTGTATGGTTTTCTTTTGTTTTTTTTATCAGAGTAGGTTGATGGTTGGACTAGATGACCTCAAATTTCCCTTCCAACCTAGATGATTCTATGATTGAAAGAGCTTGCTGTAGACTAATAGGAAAGGAAAGTGGCAGAGTGAAAATGTCTTTGGTGTGCTGATGCTGGAAGATGTGTGAATAAACCATAGCTTGATCTATTAAGCTGTTCTCTGCTCGTGGCTTATATACCCTTCAGGACATGGTTCATCTGACCAGGAATGGTCAGAGAACAATTTCCCTCAAGGGGCACAGTGTAAGCTTTGAGAATAATTGATTTTTTGACTGGTAGCCAAATTGTAGGGATGTGTGTGCCTGTACTTCACTTGGGGTCAAACGGAGCACGTTGTTCACTCTAAAACCAACCGTCTGATTCCTAAACCTTCCTTTAAATGAAATTTAGCCAGAGATGAAAAGAAAACATGAGTTTGAAATTTTGTGAGTATAGAATTTAGGACATTTCTAAAAAACAATGCTATTTCAATGTTTTCACCTTTCTCAGCTAAAATGATTTATGAGTTCAAGCCATGCTTAGTGACCAGTTTTAAGTAATGCTGAATCCCCTTTTAGTGACCAAACCATCCATCCAGCACACTCTCTGTCAGTCAGTTAGGATGGTGAGTGGGGAAAAACCCAAATCTCAAAGTTGCTCTTGGGGCTGGTGGTGTTTCGAACCCACTGGCTTTCCAAGGACAGAGGAGGAGGGATCCAGCTCCAGGTAACTCGGAGGCTTTCCCTGGAGATGCCTCACTGGGCTACACAGAGCAGATACTGGGAGCCCTGCTCAGCAGCACGGGAGCTCCCAGTCCTTCATTCTCATCTCCTTTATGGCTGTTGGCACCATAAACCAACAGTTTCCCTTACAGCTTTCCCACTGCCCTTACGTGACCCAGGTGCAATGTCAAGAGATCACTCAGCTCCTCTGTTATTGTATTTTTTCCCCCCAAGCTTTCACGGGAGCCCTCGTTCAAAGTGGCGGCGCTGGGAGATGACGCAGAAGAGAGCATCCTCGGAGGATCCCAGGCTGGGCTTTGGGATGATCCAAAGAGTCTTTTCCAACCTAAATGGTTCTATGATTCTGAGCTGGAGATTTTTGGCTGCACAGCTCTTTTGGACTGTCAGACCTCATTATATCCCCCGGGACCCCTCCGGTCTGAGGGCAGAGAGACATTTCCAAAACACGGGGCAGACACCAAGGAGATAATTATGGATGGGAAACAGAGATATTTTTTCCCATTTAAAAATGTATTGATATGTACATTGATGAGCTAAACTGACAAGCTGTGCTTGAGAAAGAAGTAATTGCATCTTTAATAATATTAAACCTGACACCTGCCTTGGCCGATAACACGCAGTCCTGACACTACTTAGCTAACAATTAGGACACATGAAAAGGATGAAGGGGAAAACAGTATTAAACTGCATCTGCATTTTAAAGAACATAAAAATAAAAAGAAAGACTGTTAATTGTCTAACACTTTGTTAATTCAATCAGGCACGCAATTTAAAAATAGCTTTCCTTTTTCACTGAAAGAGGAATTAATTATGATTTTTTCCTGAATCCCATATAGGAGAAAAAATATTTAGGACAGCCACGGTACTCATAGAAAGGCTGTTTATTAATAAAAGCAGAACCCCCCAATGCTAATTGGTATCATAAGCACAACTAGAAGAGATGCTGTCCTCCATTTGAGAAAGAACAGAGCGCTACATAGCTGAAGGATATTACTGCAAAATGATAAACTGTTCAAAGGTATGAGTAAAAAAGAGGGTCTTTTCTTCAATGGTAAAATGCCATGTTATCTTGTTTAAATGGCATAACTTTGCAAAAGACACCATAACATTTCAACCTTTTAAAATGTCAGTATTAAAAAATACATATCACAAATAGCTTCTTTATACACTTCCATTTTTTCCTCCCTTCCCTTCTTTGTTTTTTTTTAACCTTTTTTTTAAATTTTTTTTTTTCTTGAAGGGCTTGTGTAGAACTTCCAACTTCAAAGGAAAAAAGGAAAGGAAACAGCAAAGATGGTTCAAGGTGATCTTGACTCTGGCAAAATGTAAATAGATTTAGAAGCAAATTTGGCTTTGCAGGGTTTCTTTCCCTCCGTGTATGTGTTTATCCGTGTTTTAAATAAAACCCACATCCATCCTGCCAGCTGGATATATATTGTCTCTAGCACCGAGGGTCTGAAATGGGAGGTCCTCGCTCTGCTGAGCTCCTTCCTGTCCTGATTACCCAGGGAGCCTGACACGGGGTGCGATGCAGATCTGTGCAGAGGTGCCAGCAGCTTGGGGTTATTTATTTATTTCTTGGAAGGGCACCTTAATCATCACCGCCATGCTGCTAACTCCCCCCCCCCCCCTTTTTTTTTTTTTAATCTTTGCAGTCACACTTAGGTTTCTTCAGGGAAATAAATCTGTGGCTCAATGTAACAAGAAAAAATTATTTTTTCTCAGTTTGCTGCTGGAACACAGTGAAACATTTTAAGATCACCTGTTTCTAGCAACAAGAGTGACAAAAAACAAAGGGGGAAAGAAAAGAGGCAGTAAAAATCCCCCATTGCAAGTGTCAGAAGCTGGATGGATGGTGGAGCTTCCCTGTTGTCTCAATGGGTAGATGAGTGTGCAGAGGTTGTAGGGATTAGCCAGAAACGGGGTGAGTCCATGGCTGGCAGCAGGGTTTGCTGTTCTCAATTTCTAGATTTGATCCAGCTAATTAGTGAGCAAAAGCTCAAATGGATCCCTTAAAACAATTTTTTTGGTGGAAACCCTTCTTCTGTTCATCCGGGAGCTCTGCAGTTGATTTCAATGCTTTGACTGTGGGCATCTTGCTGGAATAGGATGAAAAAGGCAAAGGGAGGTGGGGACTGTCCCCCCCGACTTTAATTTCTGAAGGTTGCTGTGCATGACTGGGGTAAAGCAGGGACTCCTGAGCTCCCATCCGTGGTTCTGCACTGGGCTGGAGGGATGAACTCCAACCTCAGCCCTGCACATTTACAGCACCGTATGAGGCGTTCTCTTATAGACAGCAACCACGACAAAACTAAGAACCCCAAACCAAGAGTTTTGGTACAGCTACATCTGGAATATTCTGCAAATAATCCATCAATACATGTATCTAAACATATGTGCCTGCACACATACCTATAGGCACAGATACACACAGTTTACACACACACTCACATATATATGTATATACACATGTAGAGTTCCCTAATTCAATGCTCCATAGAAAACCCCACGCTACTGTTACACTGAGTATCTGAGAACACAAATAACTATAACTTAGCTTGATCTGGGGGGGGGGGGGGGGTGTTGCAGTATACCATTGCATCTCTCACAAATAATCAATGACATTGAATAGGTGCAACATAAGCATATGCATTTATCTATACATATACGGCATGTTGTATCTATACATACAAATGGATTGTTTACAAAGTATTTCTCCAAATATAGTGACAGTTCATCATATCGAAGGTGCAGTAGTTTGGTTAAAATGACACTGTTGAGCCCCTAGGGTCTTTTTTAATAAATATATTTTTGGCTTCTGCCTTCTGGAAATCTGCACCAGGCTTTGAAACTCCTGAAAAATTGATTTGCTTTTTTATTGCTGCTTAGCCCACACTACAGGCTGGACGTATTTTCTTCTTTTAATTGAATCTGCCCGTTACACTGCACAAGTGCCAGGACATCAATTTAATATCTAGATTTTCTGTGAGCTTTCAAACGCACAAACCCCCCCTTATTTAATATGGCTGGATGTTTCTATTTTGCTCCTCAGAGTTTTGATTTGTATATTAGCATTACAGTAGCTGTCCAAGTTGTGTGATATTCCTTGGGAGAAAAAGATATAACACACTAGAGGAATTTTTTCCCCTTTTTTTTTGCTGCTGCTTTCCTGCTGTAGCTTATCTTCTTAACAAAGACAGGACTACAGTGGGTTTCACAATCTGAGTAAAAGCACTTTAGCTGAGAGACGCACCGATGGGTAAGAACTGAGGGAAGATAAACATCCCCACATCAAGAGGCATGAAAGCGGTACGGCAAGAGGGATGCGCAGGGGGGCTCCAGAGCAGCGGGGGAGTCTCTGGCACCAAAGGGGGGTTCTGCCCTTCACCGCTGCCATCCTCGTCTTGGGGACAAGTGTTCACCTTGCCAAAGTTAAAATCACGCTCGGGAAAGAAGAAAAAGCCAAAACATCAACCTAAAAAAAAACCCCAGAGGGCCCAAAGTGGCTGATCCCAGTTAAAGAAGAAGGCTGGGAGTGGTGGAATGGGTTGTTTGCAAACAAGCAGGGAGGGTTGGGAAGCAGCAGCTCATGCCAAACCCTGGGCAAACAGGGGCTGGGAGAGACGCGGGAGCTGAGGAGGGAGAACTTCGTAGATGCACAGGCAGGTTTCAGCTGGGCTTGATTGCACCCCTTGTGCCGTCAGATCCCCAGGCGAGGTGGTGATGGAGTGGGGCAGCACTGGGTGGCTGTATGTGCTCTAGGTCAGCTGTAAAAATTTTACCAACATGAATGAATTAAACCTCTTGATTAACTTCTCAGAGAAGGAATAAGCGGTATGAGGCAAATGGAGCTTAAGTTAGTGTCTACAGTAATTTCCCTTTGAGTAATTGATGTAGTTACTTCCTTGAAAATCCCTTATGCAACGGGCAAGCTGAGAGGGTGCAAAGCAAGGTCTACACTGCTCACAGTCTGACTGAATCCAGAAAATTATCAGGGCAAAAAGACCACTGTGCACAGAGTTAGATCAGCACAAGCTTCTCTGGTGCTCAAAGAGCCCCTAGACAAGTGCTCCTATTCCTAATTCTGGAGCACTGTCCACATCTCCCCAATGCAATCCTTTATTTTACTTGCTGAATCATTATATCGAGGTTTCATCCATCATCTGTTGAGCAATAGCAGGGCAATCCCTCAGAGAAGCCCCTTTACAGGCTCTGAGATTGCCATCCGGGTTTAGGACAAATAACCTAACAGAAAGAAACTTTGTTTAAAATATTTTGGTTTTGTTTTTCTCTCATGCAAGCCTGAGAAATAAGTACATTGTACTGTGGCAAAAAGAGATACGCATCGGTACAGCCAAGTCCATGTGTAATTAAGGTAGCGCAGTCAATTGGTATTAAGGAGTTTCCACTTGTGTATTACTTTGATGGAAACCCTTTTCCCTGCTGGATCAGATAAAATCTCAGCTTCAGCCGACTGTCTGCTTCCAAACCCTGAACAAAGCTGGGCCTCCACAGTCCCAGAGAGCAAAAAAATTACACATTAAATGAATCTCAGAAATAAAAACAAATGCCAGAGTTATTCCAACAGGGTTGTATCATGTGCCAGCGATATTCCTGGGTGAGGAGGGGCAGCCCCGGAGCAAGTACTATTCATTATTATTGATGAATATTCTCAGGAGAAACAGAGGATGTTGCTTAATGGCTTGATCTAATATGCCATCAGAGAAAAGGGAAAAAAATAGAGTGAAAGATATCCTCAAACGCAAAAGCTAAGGAATCTTCTGAGCTGTGGCTGGTCCTTTAATTACCCACGCTGCGAGGGAGGAACACACAAAGAAGAAGATGGCTTCAGTGAAAGTCCTTTGAGATGAAGCCCTTTCACTACGGCACTCTTCTTGTTAAGGCTGCAATTATGTTACCTGGAGGTTAGCTTTTTTATTAGGACTTGGAGCCACAGGAGCGTTTAACGTGCTCTTGTGCATCTAATTTGCCGAGGAATTGGCGTAACTACCTCTGCCAGCTGGGGAGGTGCAGGTAGGACCCGATATATTTGTGCAAAGAATTATTAGGTTTGTAGAGACAATCAGAAAAAAAGACGGGAAGAAGAAAGGGTCAGAAGAAGATCTGGCTCTGACATGGAGTAGATACTGTGCAGACAGGACCAAGGATGATCAGAGAAGCTTTGGGCCAAGGACAGGACCAAGGATGGTCAGAGAAGCTTTGGGGAAAGCAACGCCTGTGGCCAAGGGACCCACAGATGTGGACGTGCTGCTCCTTTGCAAAATTAGAGATTTTTTTCCACCAAGCTGTACGGATGACAGGGAGAGCAAAGCCAGATGATGTGACACCTTACTGGCTGGTCGGGCAGGTTCAGAGGTGCCCGGTGGTACCTGCTCATCTGCTGTCCACTGTCCAAAATCATTCAAACAGTGCATCCAGTTGCACAGAAACCCTGAGTTATCCACAGCCCAAGACGCCACTCTGTAGGATGTTACCTCAACCCATCTCTGATGGCTGTGAGGACTCCTAAGCCCTGGGCACCAGGAATTCCCCCATCACAGCCTCCCACATCCCTTTGCCCTGAGTGGGGAACGCAGAAAGTGCCCTGGGTCCTGCCGGGGAGCAGTGGGACCTCGTGGTGGGTGTGGGGGATGCTCTGCCACCTGTACGAAGGGCTCCCAAGCCCCGCATACCCATGAAAGCCCTCCCCAGCTGCCTGCGAGGGCAGAGGACCACAGCAGCCAGCTGGCAGGCGAGGAGAGCGGCAAGCGAAGCAGGCAGAGGAACCATTAGGAAAATATCTCTGGCACCAAGCCTGGCAAGCGCGTGGTGCCAGCGTGCAGGGAGGCTGCAGGGAGGAGGGGCAGCAGGATGCTGCTGGGACTGGCCCCGAGGTCCAGCTGACAGCAGGGTCCCCATCCCCATCCTTGATTTGGCTACAAGCTCCACTCCTTCCCGTGGAGGCTGATGTCCAGGCTCCTTGGGCTTTAGGGAGGTTCCTGCAGCGAGGAACCGGTGTGAGAAGAGACACGAGCTCAGGGTTTTGAGGTAGGTGCAGGAGTGGAGCTTGCAGGGCACTGGCCAAGGGATGGGAACAGGCAAGGAGCCACCTTCTCGCACTGAGAAATGTAGGGAGATGCTGGATTAGCAACACCGAGCGGTCTACAGAGTGACAGCACCCAAATGACCCAGGCTGGACCATCTCCTGGGCTTGGCTCTGCTCACACCATCCCGGGCAGCCCCTTGCTCTCTGTCAGCAGCAGGGAAAAATCAGCGCCTGGTTCTCTCCTCGCTCGCAGCTCATCTCCCCCCCCTGGTTTTGTTAAATGCAGCACATTTCCAAAGAAGCAGATTTTAATTTCAATAAACTCTGTAAGAAATAGATCAGCGCTAAGGAGGGGAGCAGCCACAGGAAGTGAGTTTAACTGCTCGGCTGCAGAATATTAATAGGATAGAATGTTATTAGAATAATTTTTCACCGTTTATTAGAATAATTTTTCATCATGAATAATAAATTAATAGAATAATTTAGTACCACTAGCCCTCTGTTTGAAAGGGTATTTTATTTAAAAATAGCTTGAAAAGTGGCATTTGGGGAGGTGGGGTGGGGAGCAGGACCAGGGTGGAGGAGGTGCCTGGGCTGGGGACACCCAGCCGGGTGAGTCCTTGGCTGCTGCTGGCTCTGGAAGGGGCTTGTGTGGGGCAGGAGATGCCTGGACCAGAGGACTCAGACTCTGGATGCTGCAGCCCAGGCCTCCTCCTGCCGAGCTGTGCACCACCACGCATCCTCCAGCTCCACATCCCACTGGAAAACCCATCTTTCCTTCCAGCAGCCTGGGAAATGGCCACAACCACTCCCAGGTACCTTCACGTGGCTTTAACTCCTTCCTTCCCTTCCTTGCAGTGGGACATTGATGCCCATCATAGTAGTTCTGTGCAAGCCAAGAGGTCTCTCTCCCACTATTTTATTTTTTTTATCTGCATCTGTGTGGAAGATAATCATTCCTCAGAAGGCTATTCACGCCACAAAAGCACAATGACATTATTCTCTCCCTCCCTCTCTCTTTCTACTGTTTTACTCTACAACTGACAATTAATGTTAGAAAGAACATGAAATGGAGGAGAAATTACAGCAATTTATCAACTGAAATTATAGGTGTAGACACATGTCAGCAGTGGAAACAGTTTCTATCAAAATTAAAGTATTTAGAGATTTTCCTCAAATTTCAAATTATGCAAATCCCATTTTTGTGATACGCTGGTACTGTAGCTTTAATTGCAGGATTAGCAGCAAGCTGCAAACTGCACTTGTAACCAGGATTCAGCTCTTCCGAGAGCGGCTCCCTGCTCCAGCACATCTTATTAATTCAACAAAGTTCCCGTCTCTTTAACAAATTAAATATGTTTTGCAGAACAGGCAGTGGTTTTCTTGGTTTCAATCTGTCACGGAGGACCCTGCTGTTTGCAGAGGTTACTCGACAGCTGGATGAACAGACAGGTTTGAGTCCAAACACGGATTCAAATGCATATTTATACATAAAACATATTTATACAACAACATCGTGGGAACAGCTTGTGCTGCCGAAGTTTCTACAAGTCCCTTTACGCTGAGGACACCGCAACCAAAGACGGGGGAGGAATCTGGATTTCAACTTCTTTCTCCAGGTTTTTCTGGACCAGTTAGAAGCTGCTCTGTGACCCCAGGAGATGAAGGATGCTCCCACGAGGATGGAGCTTGATTTTCCCCCAGAAATAACCCGTGAGGCTGGAAAGCCCCGTGCCAGAAAGCCTGCCACAGCGTGCTCCCAAAAAGCTGTTTGATCACTGCCAGCCTAATTAGAAGGCACAATATTCAGGATGTTATTTCTCTTCCCTTGCCCCATTTTATGTTCCTCTGGTGTTGCAAACGGAGCCAGGGATGAAGCACAGGAGCAGGCAGTAGCTAGAAAAGGCTTCTGCCTGGCAGAGGGTGCCAGGAGACTGCCGGGCCGAGGAGGGGAGGGTGGGTGTGCTGCACCACAGCCCCAGGCATCCCTTGGCTGCACAGCCCGTTGGGATGCTGTGGTTCCACTCACACCCTCGGCGGAGCCAGGGAGAAGCAGAGCAGATGGGAGGAGAGGAGAACGTGTTTCCTCTCCAGAGGAGAAGCAAAGAAAACTCTCTGGGTAGCTGTTCTGTAGCTCCAGGTGTTGCAGGAGAAGGAAAGAAAACATTGTTTTCTCAACTTGGAAGAAGAGTGGGGTTACACTCTGCTGCATCCACAGAATCACAGAATGATATGGGGTTGGAAGGGACCTCTGGAGATCATCTAGTCCAGCCCCCTGCCAGAGCAGGTCCACCCAGAGCAGGTTGCACAGGAAGATGTCCAGGTGGGTTTGAATGTCTCCAGAGAAGGAGACTCCACCACCTCTCTGGGCAGCCTGTTCCAGGGCTCTGCCACCCTCAAAGTAAAGAAGTTCCTCCTCATGTTCAGGTGGAACTTCTTACATTCAAGTTTGTGCCCATTTCTTCTTGTCCTGTCGCTGGGCACCACTGAAAAAAGACGAGCCGCATCCCCCTGACACCCACCCTTTAAGTATTTATAAGCATTGATCAGATTCTCCCTCAGCCTTCTCTTCTCCAGACTAAAAAGACCCAAGCTCTGCCTTGTGGACAGACAGCCCTACACCTACCCCTTCCGAAAACTGCCCCTTCCCCAGCTCATCTACCGCATCTCGGAACTATCGCACCGTCACATCCGCGCTACGGCCGGTGGGTCTCCCTAACCAATAGGTTTCTTCTAATATCTGTTAATGTGGCCAGCCCAAGACCCAACCAGATGCCCGGGATCTATTTGCATATGCCAGGCAGCGCGAGGCTTCTGACAGTCCCCGTATCCAGCTTCAATAACCATGATATGCTCCATCTGCTGACGCCCCAGCATAACAACAGTGGGGAGCTGTACTGCCAGAGGCACTCTCCTTTAACAGCTGAATGGCTGAACAGCTGGTAAATCAGCGAAGGACACTTTTCAGAGAAGAGCAGAGTTGTTGGCCTCGCTTCTCGTCGCACACACGCCGTGGAGCGGAGGCAGAGGAGCCACATACTCAATTCAGTCTGGGGGGCAACCTCATTGAGAGTCTTCATGTCCTCTGCACCCAAGTAGCCACGAGCTGGAGAAGCCGGTGAATTGGTTGATGTAAAAGGAACAGTCTAATGGGAAAAATAAGTTACCTACAGGCCACTATGCATTCAAATGGGTTAGAATATAACCTTTTAGGGATCCAGTAGTGATGCTCCCTATGTGCCAGCAATCTTCACTGCCGCTGTTGATAAAAACAGGGATGATGTCTGAGCTGAGCAGCCAGGAACAGGGAGAGAATCCAGAAACAGCCTTGTCCCTTGGTGTATCTGGATATACATTTTTCCATGCAGGAAGGAATGCAGATTGCTGGTCAGCTGCCCAAGGACAGCAGCAGGGGCTGCTGGACAGGATGTGTGGGAGCGGTGTGATGGGGGATGCTCAGCATGGAGCTCCCAGCTTGCCTTTGATTGTTGGTGTTTCCCCATATTTTTTTTTGGAAAGAGGGAGAGAGAAGACAGACCTGGGATTGTCGAGTTGTGCGTGTTCAGGAAAAAAGACTCTGGTTTTCCAGTGGCTTAAGGTGGGAGCTTGAGGGAAGGCTATGGATGGGTTTCACCTGAAATTGAAAAGGAAAAGGAAAAGGAAAAGGAAAAGAGGATGGGATAAGAAAGGAAAAGAACAGGAAGGAAAGGAAAAAGAAAGAAAAGAACAATCATTGGGAGAGGGGGGAAAACCAGAATTGATTCAAGCATTTTTTTTTTCCAAAATAATTCAGTGATTCTCATTCAGCTGGTGCTTTTCTTAAAGACCAAAGAGCCTATATGATAAGCATATTTTACAAATTAGGTAGCGATTTATCCCGCTTTTGTTTTAATGATTGAAATGAATGATGTCGTGCCGCTTGCTGCTGCTGCTGCATTCAGCGCCTGCTGTTCTTGGGAGCTGAAGACACCGAGAAATTTGCATACTTAATGCCGGGAACTGGCACAGACTAAATAGCTTCTTTTCTTTCCTCTGTGTTTGTAGATTTACTGTAGTGCTGGGTTTAATCAAAGGCTTTTTAAAGCCGTCCGTGTGCCGTTTCACAATGCTGAACTTGCATGTGACAAAGGCAGCTATTTATTACTTATCAGCTTTATGGCAAGTACCACAGGCTACTCTAATTAAAGGTATAGGGGCTGCATACCCCTGCAGAAAAAGGCACTGCCCGGTTAACATTTCTAATCCCTAATCAAGCCATGGCACGGATTAATATTTTTGTTGTTGTTTTATTTCTGTTTAAATATTCAGCAATAAGGTTAGGGGCAGGGAGGGAGCTAAGCCAAGAAGGTCCTTTTGGATGGGATGTGAACTTCCAAGCATCGGCATGAGCTCTCCACGTGGATCTCATCGGCTTCGTTCATAGAGGTGCTCTACACCTTCACCTTCACTGAAGCAAAACTGGCTGGGACATCGTCAGCTTCATGAAATATCACCAAAATGGGCTGGATCATTAAGGCAAAAATGCTCTATGGAGATAAATCCATATCAACCAGTTTTCTTGTGGGCTTCCTTGTTTATTTCTCATGTCTCTTGAGGAAGAGCAGAAGAGAGCGAGCTGTCACGCTCCATCACTTGATTTGAGGTTGAGTGGATCATCAAGCAGAAGACGCAGAGTGAAAAGCTCTTCTTGAGAAGGAGCTCGGACCTTGCATCTTTTATGACTGAGACCACCACCCCAGAGATCAGGTTATAGCCCAGAAGACTCTTCTATTTATTAAGATAATCCAACAGCCCTAAATCTAAGAAGCCTTCTTAAAATAGCTAGGGTTTGATTTGAAAACTAGTATTTTGATACAATCTTATGTCTTCAAAAACTGGCCTATAATTCTTTGGTTTTGTTCCACCACAGACAAAAATAAATGCTGAACTTTGGAGGATGCTCACAGAATGGAAATGTCACATCGTGGAGAGTTCTGCATTCAAATCAGTGCCCACCAAACCCCACAAGAATAGCTCCACTGGCTGTAGTGAAAGCAGGATTGCCCCTTATTTACTGTCAGCAAATTTAGGGCTCCCTTTGAAGTCAGTACTAAATTTCCACTGGTAAATTATTATTTTGAACAGCAAGAAAACACGTTTTCCTCTCTAAATATTTTCCAACTTAAAGAGACAAAACACAGTGCAGGGGAGTGCAAAGAGAATTAGGCTCTCGTCGGGGTTGGTCCTTAAAGAGGCAAACTTCTTTAAAAAAAAATAAATAAATTGCCCCCTCCCCCCAACATCTGCTGGGAGCACTCGGAGATAACTGGCAGCTTGAACAATAACTCCGAGGACTGGAGTCCTGGAACAATGGGAGTGGGACGAGAGCAGCCCTCGCCGTGGCATCGTTTCCAGGCCTTCTGCACATGCAATTGGTTAACGGGAATAAAGATCAAGTTGGACCAATAACACTATAATTTGGAAACAAATATATTGATTACAAGAGAGTCCCACTGGAATGAAAGGGACTTCTTGCAAAGTGCGGTTATTATTCTGCGCGCGTAGGAATGACAGAATATGGTCTTGTGCGGTTCTGAATTGATCAGCATGATATTATCATCCTGTAAATGCAACATTATCCTGCTGCAGTAACGTGTGCTGGGTGATGGGGTGATGCAGGGGTGCCCAGCCTGAAGGACCAGTCCCGCACAGCAATTCCTCTTCGCTCCTGTGCTACGGCCACTAATTCCTACACAGCCCTCTAAAAATCATCATCGCTAGACCCTGCAGGTCGTGTCCTTCCAAACTTCACTAACAGGGAGTTTGTCTTTCTTCTAAAGTGACTATTTAATAAAAGAAATAAAAACTGGCTATGAAATATTTAGGAGAAAGGACAGTATTAAAATAATGGGATTTGCCAGAATGTCTACACATATTAATAATGTTTTAGAGCACAATAATGGGATTAATTTTAAACGCCTAGCTTATTTTTCACCATCAGTGGGTTGTAGTTAGTTTCAGGTTTTTATTCGGGTCTGGAAGTGACACCAAATCACTCTGGTTTTATTCCTGACTATTTATTTATTTAAATTTAAATTAAAAGCTGAGATACACATCTAAAACTTTAAATTCCCTAATTCATCTTTCTTAAAACAGCAGAATCCCAACAAGATCATCTTGAAAGGAAGTCAACCAGCCAGATCCCTTCAAAAAATACAAACAGAGGTCCTCAAATTTGCCTTATATCAGAACTAGCAGCAACAAGTCCCAAGATCCTGGAGACCTCAGGGTCTCTGTCTACATAACTGGTGAAGACTGTCCACCTTTCCCTCTTGTTCTACCACTGCTCTGTGGCCACTGGTACCAGCCCAGGATGATATTTATTTCCACCTCATCTCCTTCCAACATGAGCATCACTTCTGCCTTTACACTGATGTTTCCCTTTGTCCAAGGATCTCTTTGCCTTCCTGCATTTGGAGTATCACAGTTACTCACTCCATTGTACCTGGTTTAATTTAAATTTTTATTTTATTTTTTTTTTTAAGGCTAAGCTGAGCCTTTCAAGCAGACCAGTGAATTTAGGGCCCACCTTTAACTAACCTGCAGAGAACAGGTTTTCCAAAGGTGGGCGTTCAATATTTTCTGAAAATTGTTTCTCTTTAACGAGTCCGACCTCAGGCTCCCAAGGCAAAAGCCACACAAACTGCTAATCATTTCTTAAAACTTTTTCCCTGTAGCAAAGTTAAATTGCAAAGTTGCATTTTCTTTTCCAAATAATTTTCTCTGCATTTTAATTCCTTTCAGTTTGACAGCCTTAAAGGAGACAGTTCAGGCTGAACCAAAGATTTTACAACTCTCAACTAAGCCTGTTTTAAATGACTGTAATGTTCATTTCAAACTAAAAGCCTATTTTTTCATTTTTCTTTTTTCCCACCATGTAGGTACCAGCCCAGTACAGACCCTTTTGGGAAAACATACGCAACAGCACGATGCTGAACAAACTAACAACTACAACAACACCAACAAAAAAATTAGCAGGGGCACAAATCTGCAAAGAGGGGTTTGCATTCAGTCCACTGTGCTCGAAACCAGCAGCGGAGGCTCTAATGGCCTTCTTGGGCCTCATCAGCCTCGTGCAGCTGTTACTTCGGCGAGCGCTAGTGTTGGCCTAAAGGGAAAAAAAGACACTTATTTTTGGTTTGTGGTGGCTGCTGCGGCTTCATCAGTCTGATTTATATGCTGATTTGCATATGCTCACCCACAAATGCTGTGAATTGCGCTTTTCCACGGAACGGGACCATTAAGGCTGGCTGCACAGCCGTGCGGCTCCACGTGTCTGTCTTGCACGTATCTGGGATGGTAGGTGTGTTATCAGCCCAGCCTCTGAGGCTGCGGGTGCTCCCATCGACACTGGGTGATAATAATGCTCCATAAGCAGTGAAAGATGGATGATATCGTAGCTGGGGTTTTATTTCTTTTATATTTTTTTTTTCCCTAGCAAAATAAGCGTGGTAACATTTCACACCGCTTGCCAGAGAGGATAGGAGCAGCACACCACGTGCAGGCCAACACGGGTGATGTCTCTGTGCCGTAGTAGCTGGCTCTACCGCGCCCCGTTTACGATAACTGTTATGCCCATTCATAAAAAAACAACCAGCAAATATTCTGTGAGCACAAAATTGCATTATTTATAGACCAATTTCTCAACATCTGACATTTCTGCAAGAAACCTAGATATTATCTTCACCCTAGTCACCACGCAAACCTCTGAACATATCTGCAGTCTCATGATATCTTGAAGACAAAAGAGACAATTAGACTCCCTGGGGAATCACAAAAGTGCTGAGAGATACTGGGACGGGTGGGAGGATGTTCCCTATACCCGGTGAAGCATGTGCCCTCTTGGTGAAGGTCATCAGCCCTCAGCTTGAGCTGGACCATTCCCAACTTCTCGCCTTTGGGGCAGGAAAGGATTTAGACCGCAACTGCGGAGTCCCTGCGAGAAGCAGCGCTCGTTTTGCTCTAGGTGCAGCACTCAGGATAGAAACTTGGCTCTATAATCGATTTTATTTCATTTTATTACTCTCGGCTCTTCCAGAGTATTACAAACTCTCGGAGGACCTTTTAAGACATCTGCTGATGCTTCACTTATAAATCAAATTTCTCTTTCCTGGATTCTTGGCTGGGTCCCATCTCCCTCCTGAGCTGCAGGAGCAAACTCCTGCTGAGCTCGGCCTGGGAGCGATGCCCCGAGGCCACCTCTGCCCTCGTGATGTCTTCCCAAAAAAGTTGTAAAGGAGAAAATTTCCCAGTGTGAGCTGAGGTTTTACTGCTCGAACTTTTTTGTTACGGCTTAACAAGATGCTTTATCATCCCTTCTCCCCATGTTGGCAATTGCAACAGGTAAAATTGGTATTTCGCTGCTCTATCTCTTTCTGGACAAGATTTTTTCGAGGCAGGCTGTGTCGGGTGGAGGTAGCACCTCCTCACCCTCCTGAGGGACAAGGCTGGGTCAGATGGTGCCCGGAGAGCGGGCACATTTGAGACAGAAGGAGGTTACTGGAGAAGAAGATATTTTCAACCAACATTTATCTTGAATTGAAATTAAAAGCTGAAAAGATTTATTACAGTGGCGTATTCATGCTGCTATATTTAAGGTGATGTCAGTGTTCTCAGCATAATCCTTCTTATGCACCGAGGATTAAAACTCAGCCATAATAAAGTACTCTGAGCTGAAACTTGTCCTCAAATGTTTCCTACTTGAAGCATTAATTTTATTTTATTAAATTGAAAATAAAATTAATTCAAGAGTTTTGTGGGTTTGGTGATGAGAACAAGGAGGAATTCTGCCCATGGGTTTGTCCCTACTGATTGCCAGCAAAGTCAAAAGACCCGGTGGAAATGATGCTGCCGAGGTAGAAACATGTTCCTGCTTTTCTTACTTTGAGAGTGGAATATCACACTATGAACTGAAAAAGTACTTTTACCTATAAACTGGTGATAAAAGTGCAAAGAAACACAAATTCCTGTTTGCAGGCCCTGCCTGTGGTGCTCCCAGCATATTTGTGTACAGGAGAAAGGAGCTAGAAACAGCTGAACTTTAAAAGGCCTTCGCTTCCTCCCTGGAGTGTGTGTTTACTCTTGAATATGCTACAAATAATTAATAGCTTATATCTGTTGAAATGACAAAAAAAATGGCAACAAAGCTACTTTGCTTGTGTGTTAAGAACAAATCTCTACAAGGGAATTTGCATGTCTTTTCCAGTATATTGTAATTACCAAAAATACCTAATTTCTCTAAGTTATTGATTTCTCCCTGGTTGGTGGTCAGCCTTTTTCCTCCTTAAGTTCAGCTTTAAAATATGAACTTGAACCTATGATCATCCTAAAGAAGTTTTGCATGATTGTTTTCACCTTTCAGCCAGGGCTAGAACTCCGGGTGAGGATCAGTAGAGTTTATATGGGACAGGTAGTGCTCAACCAACACGTGGGAGAGGGAGCAAACCAGACTGACTGAGGAATGTCCCCCCAGACAGCAAGAAATAGCCAGGTTTCCATCTCAGAGAGGACAAACACGGGTGTGGGTGATGTCAGGAAGGTCACAGCAATACAGGCCTTAATGAGTGTGATCCCAGACTTGTTGGAGGGGTGAAAGAACTCAACAAAAGCTTCATATCTCATCACAGGGCACTTAAATATGCATGTATATACATATATAAATTAATGTAGGGCTATTTATCAGCTTTGCAGAGGAGCTACTAAACTCATTTCTCCATCTGCCCGTTCCTGGTGCTTATTCACAGGTCCTGCGTAAGGATCTCAAGAAGCTGCTCCTGAAAAGGGTAGGAAACAGGCGTGCTTTTCCAGTGAGCATTTCTTCTCACAATTAATAGATCCATAGATTAATTAGTGCTGATAACAACTGTTCATGGCAGGCCGTGGGAAGTTGTTGAGCATTTAAGGACTTTGATAAAGTCCCACACGAGAAGCAGAGCGCACCCAGCCATGGTACAGGGCAGAAATGAAGAGGAAGAGAAGACGAAGGGTGGTGGGAAGAGCAGCAAATCCACCTGATGGTTCCTACATTGTCCACGCTCAAACCACAGCCTTCGGGGTCAGATAGAAAGACTCGGGGCTGGATTGGCCCTAGGTGCAAAGAGCCAGCCAGCCTTGATGCAACCCTCTGGTCAGAGACGAGGATGAAATGAATCTTTGAAGCCAAGATTATGGAAAGAGGGAAAAAATTATAAACCTAGTGAATAAGCCTAGTGCCCTTCATAGCATCTGAAATGGATAAAGTCAAGGATGTCCCTTTGATTAGTTTTAATATGAAGCCCTCCCAAGAGCATGCTCCAGCTGACAGCTCGGTCCGAGGAGGAGGAGGAGGAGGGACAACCATGAAGATGGGTAGTTGGGCAGTACGATACCACCAGGAGACTGTCCTTTCTGATGTTACGACACTAAAACCTGGGATTCAGGGAGACCACGGAACATTTAGATATTATACATGCAATCTTGGTGTATTACATAGCCTGGAAATGTCAAATTAAATTTACTTGAACAATTTCAGTTTGATTCCTTTGGGGATATACATGGTTATATGATCTTTAAGCTAAATGTTCACGTCATTTTTTTCCAAAATGTCCACATGCATGAAGTATAGAGCTACTTTAAAGAGCACCTAGTCGATATTTTATTTCCAGAAAACTACTGACACACTGCTGTGGTGGCAATGACTAATTTCCTTTCAGGCTTCTCGATGGCATTCATCAGTTTAGCATCAATTTAGGGGAAGGGTGACATTATTGTCACTTTACAGAGGAAAGTGCTGAGTCACAAACAGAAAGTTCACCAAAATGCACTAATTTGCAGTACCCAGCTTTCGATGATGCAGAACTGGGTATTTCATGCCCTGGGGTTCCTGCTCTATTATGCTGCCTGGATGCGGCTGGAGGAGCTCAGCACCCCTCTAACATTGAATTCCACAATATCAACCCCAAAATAAGCAGCTTGTGTCTACTAATGACTCCAGAAATGTTAGCACTTCATGTAGAAATTCTGCGAGGGAGGTAGAAGTGGGTATATTATCCATATCTTTAGAGACAACTGTCTTAAATCCAGGACTATCTTTGTAGTTGTTTTTATTGGGAATTTATGGGGTGGTCTGAAATTTCATGATGGTGAATTTTGGAAAAAAAATTGAATTAATAGAGATTAGAGATTTCTGAGGAGGAAAAAAAAAACAAGTGGTTTTTCCTATGTTAAAAAATGAATGGCAACCTGCTCTGTTAAATTTTTGACTATTACAGGGGGGATGCAGATGGATATTACGCTGGGAATAGACCTTTTGCCTTTTGAAGTTCTCTTGAATACCTGCTCAAATTTGGCTGTGCTAAATGCATCTGTGAAATTATTATTTGCCCATGCTCAGTAGAGAGGCTTTTTTTCATTTTCAGCAGCTAAAATCTCTAGAGAATCACCTGAGTAGCTTGGAGTTGTGCCATAACCACAGGCTGATCATACTCCAGCCCCAGATATCAGTGTGAAATGTGGGATGGGGTGGACTTTTTCAGGAAGAGGAAGATTTCAGCCCTATGGATGAACACGTGAACGGCACAAAACAGATGTCATTACACTTCCAAAACCCACAGATACCATCAGTAGATACCAAACCAGACTCTTTACAGCTGTCTTTGCAAGTCAAGCAAAAGTAAGAGGAGGTGGAGCTACCAGACTGCTTGCAATAATTTTTAAGAGATGCTGTTCTCTGAATACGTCCTTTATTTGGAGGAGGTTTGAGGAGAAGACATCCTTGCTCAGGGGCAGAGCAAACAGGACCTTTCCTTTCCATGGCACAGCCCTAAATGTGTCAACACATGGTCAAATAAGCAAAGGGGAATTTTACCTGGTTATGGCCACAGGGAGATAAAAGCAGCAATGCTGCTAAACAGAATTAGCTATTTATTTGTATGGCATTTAATTGCACTGAATAAAGGTCAGTGTGTTCTCACAGTCTTCACATTTTTGTCAGGGAAAAGAGAGCAGCTGTGGCTCTTCTCCCCACCTCCAAGATGTCACATTCTCTTGTTCTATAGCCAGCTATTCCCAACTATTTTTTATGAACGCGCTCCATAAAGAGAACCCAAAAACCCAAATGGAATTTGTCTTTTAAGCTCTCATCCACCACAACAATGAAGATCGAGACTAGATTGTACTCAAACATAAAAGGCAATGAAGCAAAAGCATTTCTCCAAGAAAGTTAACCAGGAAGGTTTGGCTGATACGTTTTTCCCTGGGTCACTGGGATTTGCCCACACACTGTCCAACATCTCACAGACCGCCCTTGTCTTACGACGTACTTTGTGTGTCCTGTGTCTTTTATGTCTCATAGTGAGAGGCAGCACATCTACCGTTTAACATCAGCAGATCTAATGTTTAAATAACAGGGAGTTCTCTGAGACTCACTAGTACAACCTTGCACGTTCACATACACATCTGGCCACCAACACCTGGTGGGAAATGGGAGAGGTTCTGTCCCAGAAAACTCCACAAAAGTCTGCTCATTGCAGACTCAGATGCTGACAGGTCTTCATTCCTGGCGTAAGCGTCAAGGCACAAAGGTCTGAGAGTGGAAAACCCCACATCTCACATTGCAGGACACGGTGGAGCTCCATGGACTAAACACCCAGCACACATAAATTAAAACACATTAGACCTTCACGTGGGTACTCCCATTCAGGAGCACTTAACTATGGTGAGCTGAGAGCCTCCGTACAAGGGTTTCACCTGTTCCGGTTTTACACCTTTACCCCATAATCTTCTTGGTTATGCTCGACCCAACAAGCCCAAAGTTGGCACCAGCCCCGTGTCGTATCCTCTGCCCACCCTCAGCTGCACGCGTGGCTGTGCCCGACACTGCTGCTGTCCCTGGCACTGCTGCTGTCCCCGACACTGCTGCTGTCCCTGACACTGCTGCTGTCCCTGACACTGCTGCTGTCCCCCACGGGCACTGCAGAAGCAGCAATACTTTCCTCAAAGAGCCTTTCCCGAATGTCTCCTTTGGGGTTTTTATAACCTAGTACCACATCAGCTATTCTCACCGAGCCGCCCAGTGGGATGATGTGCACGGGCGAACATTGTTACGTGCAAACACAAACACTGGAGACGCTGACAGATGGAGAAATCACACCGTTTTGCAGGAGGGAAGGGCAGGACGGGAGCAGGGATATCAGAATGAGTCTTGCCGTTTACATATAACAAGCTACAGCTATATTTGGATACTCTGCTGCATTCACAACCTTCTCAATTGCCAGGCTTTCAAATACACACATTACCACCAGAAGTGCTCTTGCTTAAGTGCTCCCATCTCCAGGATTTCCTTTGAAGTATCTGACTGAAGTAATGTAAAGTGCATTTCAATTGGCAGTGAATGCAGGTTAAATGGTAACAGCACAACAGATCCAGTGTTTGTTCCCTGGGCTTTTTCTTTTACCAGTCTCTCTTTTTAAGAGAGTCGGTTACTTACTGTAACACTGCATTCAGGCACCTTCAGTCTATTAAGCCTCTTTCCTGACCCTCTATACAACTGCTTGAGGATGCTGTGAGCTCTATCAGTACGGCTTTGGTACACAAAAAAGTGAGTAAATGCACTGCTGAGTGCCCAGGCTGAGCAGTAAGCAGTGGGTAAACTCACTTTAGAAATCTCTGCACTTGCATTTACCCCTGGCTACATCACCCAGCTGGCTGGAGACAGCCAACTGCTTTGGGTCACTTTGTATTTGTGTCACCTTCCATACACATTGACGGAGCATCCACTATTTAACCTTTAGAGTACTTTTCTAAGCCACTGGATTGGCTGAAGAATGTATATTACGCTACCAAAATAGCCAGGTATGCACTGAACAACAAAACAACCCCACTCTGCTCCTCAGAGCACTGAGCTGGTGCTGCAGCGTTGCTCTTTGAAAAACAACCAAAAAAAAAAATAATGCAGAGTAGGGTAAGAGCTTAACCTAAGCCACTGTCGTTATCCAGGAGGTATCTCACCCTGTCCAGTCCCAAAGAGGATCTCACTCAGCAGAAAGAGGAATGACCCACTGCAAAACCTGGGACTGAAGGCTCCTGGTGGTTATTAACCAGACTAATTGTGTATTGGAGAAAGGACTGATCCAGGTTGTGGATGTGCTAATACACCATCAAGGTGGGTCAGGGGAGAGGAACGTGGATTGGCTGAAAAGGGACACAAAGGTTACGTCCTCCTTCCACTTCTGTATCATAAAATCAGGCTGAGTGACTTCTAGAGGTAACAAGAGAAGGGATCACATCCTAAAAACACTGCGTAGCACAGCCAGACTACAGTTTTCCCACCATCAAGCCCTCTTTGTGTCTGTGTGTGTATGTCTATGAAAGAGATTTGAATTTAACTGCTGCAGTTACCCCGCGTGTGCTTCGTACCTACGGGCTCGAGAGGATTTTCTTTTTTTCCTTCTTAAAGCTGTGAGACACTTTTTTCAGATTCCTCTCTTTGGAGTGGAAAGGGGGGGGAAAGGAACGCTCTGCTGGGGATTTGCTGAACCGAAAAACTTAAATCTGAGTATCTTCCAGATCTGGATGTTGGTAGCTTCTTACAGCTTTCTCGTGGCTCCTCTGAACCTCCACCCGTGATAGATGTTTAACATGCTGTAATGCGTATTACTCTGTAATGACTTTGGTGGAGCCATTACAATGAGTTACACCAGTGACAGATTGATACTTAAGTCAGTATATGTTTGCATAATATCTGTCTACGTTCCCACATAGCCCCCCATTACCATAGTGGCGGCGCACATACAGCATAATGACAGCACGGAGAGCCATCTGACTGGTGGCTTCAGCCCTATTCCCTCTCACTTATTGCCATGGTACCCAGGACTGAATCACTGAGTGTGTTTAAATAGGCAGGCATTAATTTATAGAGTAAATCATTATGAAATGGAGGAAATAAGAGACTATCATTGGCACTGATTTGATCTAATGGAGCCTCACACTAAATTGCTAATATCCTCCCTCCCCCACTTTTTTTTTTGCTTTTAAAAGATAGAAACAAATAAAAATATAAGCCTTTGTTCAACCTGCCTTCAAAATGCCATTGCCAGGTACATGGTTTGCTGATTATGTACAAATTTACCTTACCTCCTCCCTGCTGCTTCTCAGGCTGGGGAACAGGATCTCTTCCTTTTGGTTTCAGTAGAGGCTTTGGTAACCTGAAAACCGAAGGAAGACACATTAATGGCTCTCTCCTAAAGTCTCCTTTCCCTTCCTTATCTGGGAAAAGGCAGCTTTTGGTTCACTGGAGTGGAAGTCGGCTGTCCATTTCCTGATGGCAGCGAAGAGCAGACTCCCATCTGGTTGATGCAGATGCCACTGTTTTGACTTTATCCAGGTGGTCACCCAGCAAACCCTGTTGTGCCTAATTATTTAAGAGGGTTGTGAAACACTAGGTGATTTTATATACCATATGTGCTAGGAAGCATAAGCATGAAGATGCTGTGACTTAATGATGTGGCAACTTCGGCTCTGAATCTTCTGTGTTTTACGGCTTAAATCTGACCTTTCGCTCTGCTGTAATGCACTTTGTAGCGTTCAGCATGGAGGAAGAGCAAGCAGAATTGGAGATGGGGAGGTTATCAGCAGTGGTTACAGAGCCATCCTCCACCCTCTATCAAGATAAAGCACTTGACTCAATTTTAGAATATCCATCCTGGTGGTGTGAGGGCGGGGGGAAAGGGGGAGAGAGACTGTCCTTTAAATGGGATTTCAGGATTTGGAGTTAAGAGATTTCCTTCGTGGTGTTAGAGCAAATCACAGACCACCTTCTCCAGAGCAAAATGACAACACACCGGGTCTCCTGCTCTGGTTGTTAATTTATTTATTTTGAATGCACGTAGTTTGTTGCTTTGACTTTTCAAACAATGGAAAGGTACAAGGAGAGAAGGATAATAAATTGCATTCCCTCCTTTTTGCCATCACAGGAAACCTTGAGGGACTGTTCAGCAAGCTAGAGCTCTTATCTGCCTTTGGGCGATCTCATTATCAAACCTTCATTTTGCTCCCCAGCAGGAGAGATGGCCTGCAATGTATGATAACCTCTACTTATGAAACTCACACTCTAGAAATCTCTGATAATAGACTGGCTAAAATGGAAAACCAAAGAGCAGGTAGTGGGTTTTCAGTCGCCAATAAAGACTATACACACACGTGCACAGGCAGGCACACCCTTATGTTTATTTATATTTCTATGCATCTGTCCAACTCTGATGGCACCTCCCAGAACTTAAGCCAACAAATCTAATGCAACTAATATTTCCCAGCATACTTGGAATAGTATTTTTTAATAAGCCAGCTTGGTACAGGAGCCTGTGTCCCATCTACAGAGAGGTCAGTGAAATCAGTGGGAGTTATAACCTATCTAACCTGCTCAGGTGTTTTTATAAATCCCATTAAACACTTATTCAAAGACTGTTGAAAATATAAGCTGCAGGAACATAAGTAGTTCCTCGGGGTACAGAGAAAAAGAGGAGAGGAGAAATAAAGAGATTCACATTCCTAAAACACTTGGGGACTTTGGTTATATTTATTTTCATATATATTGTCCCTTGCATGACCGCTCACTGCTATGCAGTCATGAACATCAGCCTTCTGCAAAGTGCCCTGTCTCACCCAAGGGTTGGAAAATGTCACTGGAGAGCCAAGAGAGGGAGAGGAGGGGTGGGCAGGGGAATCCCAGAATTCACATCCATTCTGCCTGGTTTGTGCCACATTCCCTGCAAACCACCGTGCCCTGCAAAATGATCCAGCCTACAGCTGGCCATGAGGGCACAAGCACAACATACAACCAAGACTGGGGCTTCTCCAGTTGGGAAGGGGAAGTGTTGGGTCATGTATCAAGAGGAAAGAGGTCCTTTTGAGCACAGAAAGGTCTCCATAAGGACTCCTTTGAATGCACAGTCCCACTAAACCAGGCATTCCCACTTACAGGTCTGTGTTGCAGCCACTTCCCTGCTCCACAATCCCCCACCAAAAGTAGGGATGTCCCCACCAGCAGGTAGGGAATGAGGCCATGAGAAACAGCTACTGCTCCACATCCCTGGGCCACCCACACCCCCATCACGCTGCCAGAACTTCTTTATCACAACCTGAGAAAGGTGGAAATCCAGGCTATGAACTTAATTCTTATCTCCTTTTGTTGTACCGTTGGGAGATGTTCTGGATCAGAAAGAAAACTGTTTGAAGGTGAAACACCTGGAAGCATCACAAATCCTTCCCCTCTATTTTTTTTTGTTTCCATTCTCCTATCAGTAAGAAGGGTTGGCAATGGTCAGTTGGTCTCCCTCACCAGTGCGGGTGATGCGAAAATGGATTTGCACTTGTAAAAATCTCCCTAGGCATAACATGCTGCTGAAAATATGATAACACTTTTAATTATATTTTAATATATCGTATGGATTATATTTTTAATACCTTAAAAAATAATCAGCCTGGAAAATTCCAGCTAGTGAGGAAATAAATGCAGGGGACAAAAATATTAAGATATGAAAAGATTTTTTTTCTTATTAAAGTCTAAATAGGTCTTGTTTTTAAATTCCCAGGAACACGTATTAGAAAATAATAATAAAAAAACACAGGGAGGCACCTAGTTATCTGAACGGACCTCATTGGGATAGTTTGTCCTCTCTGAATAAAAGAGTAAAAATTGATACAATTGCCCCAGTTTTCTCCACTGGATCTTAGATACAGGGAAATGCTCATCCAGCGGTGTTTCACCCCAAAAAGCAGAGGCAGAGAGGGAAGAAGGAGCTCTCCTGACAGTGGGGCTCCCACCACAGGGGGAGGTTGGGGGGCACGCTCAGTTCTCCCTTCCCTCCGATCCCCGGGCTGTCGCGTCGTGGTGGTGAACACGGACCAGGTCACACATACTCTTACAGCACCAAAATGATTTTTTTGTTTATGTTGTTGTTAGATTAGTGGCTTTCAGTTCCAATGCCTATTAATGTAGCACTTTTCACACCACGAGCCCTCTTGCTAACACATGGGATGAAGTTTGGGTTTCCTTTAATGGAGAGCAGAATGGCTCAATCACTGCTAAAACGGCCAGGGCTGAAGTCAGACCGGTCTGGGCAGACCCTGCAAGAGTCCGCATGAAAACAGCCCTATTATCCATAAAGTCAAGCCTGTCTTTGTTCTATGATTCTACTTCAAACGAAGGCATAGAGGATATAGGTGGAATTCAAGGCAGTTCTCTTTTAAGAGAGGCGTTTCAGCTCTTCTCAGGTCTTATTTTCCATACAACAAAAAAAACAACCCTAAACCCAACTTCTCGAGGCAGCAGATCTCCTCTGCTCCCGACATCCTCCACTTTGCATTCCAGGCCAACGCGCTGGTTGGATTCCAGGGAGCCGTAAGGAACCGGAGCCCGCGCTCCTTCTCCTCTCCCATGCTAAGGGCAGGTAATTATCTCTGCATTCCCTCCGCATTCCTGGAGGAATGTTACAATAAATATGGCTGTCATTTTTCATTACTGCATAGTGAACAAAGGGAACAAAGAGAACAAAAGAAAGTGTGGTTCTGTTAACCTGGGCTTGCAAGTGCTTGTATATATGTGAGACATAAGTAGAGGGGGAGAGTTTATTGCTATTATTTACTGTGGATATACCAATCTGGGTGAATGTCTCAAAATTTACCAGTTTTTAAACCTAATTAAAAATCATTCACTGGGAAAATCCATACCTCCTACTTGCGGTCCCACCATCAGGGTTGTTGGCTTAAAATGGAAATTATTTGAAAGGCAGGAAATGCAATTACATCTCCCTAACTTCTACCCTATAAAGCACAAATATTCCCTTTCTAAATCTTTTTTCCCCATTTGGCCTCCTCTCAGTAGTGGCAAGATTCCTGAATTTATCTTGATGACCATTGTCTTACCATGATGGAAAACAGGGCAAAGGAATTTGTGTAAATAAAAGTACTTAGACAATGTATGTGTGTGTTAGTTTCTTCCCTCTATAGCCATTTTTGACACGTCTGTTTCGATTCAGACAAGATAAATTAAAAAATTGTCAATATCCCTAATCGCTGAGAACATCTACTTTGAGGCACAGCCAGCTCAGAGTCCCTCTCTATGCCTCTGTGTTTTTTTGCAAGGTTCCTAGGTGTTTTTACTGACTAACTGAAGAGACACTTTGATTTGCCAAACTGTTATTAGAGAAAAAAATTAGAAGGTTCGCAGTGTTCACACTGACTGCAAAATTATCTCCCGAGTTGCAGAAGGAACAGTTTGCACTCATCTGTCTGAAGTCTAGCAGCAAATGGAAAATTACAGTGTAAGCAAAATTTCCCCTGGCAACTGTCTACGTATGAAACATCAAGCTCTGGAAAGGACTGGAAACCACGTAGGTCACAACAGTTACTCACGTACAAAGGATCCCAGCGCAGAGTCTTGCCTTTCCCTTTCTCTGAAAATTTGCTGAGATCTCATGGTGACAATTCATTTCTGCTACATCCCAAATTCTGTACTCACTCTTCCATGATGTTTTCCACAGCTTTTACGTTTACCTTGCAAATCCCCTCCTTTTGCTTCTCAGCTCTTGATGGGTACGGTTCTACTATCACTTTGACTACCCCCTGCTCCACCCCAAGGCTCTGGTCCCTGATGGTCTCCTATGCTGGTTTCCTGCCAAAACCCAACTTGGAGAGACCCAGGCCACAGCTCTTTGCCGATGTCTGCACCACAGACACACTTTGAAATCCCTCTCCCCTCAGCAGCTCTAAAACTCCAGCCCCAGAGGGTCCTGAAGCCTCAGACTCCCTGCACAACTCATGCCTTTAACTGCTCTCCAGAAGTCTCTGTGGAGCTGTTGCATGTTCCTCTGTTATTTCAGGTCCAAGGTACTGCAAACCAGTCATATTTTTATAAATATATACAAAAATCAGAGCTACTATGGCTCCATATGGGCCTAGAGATGACGTGGGAGAAGCTCACCCACCCCAGAAGATGTTGGTTTCCAGCAGTGTGGACAATCTGCCCCAGCTGACCTGGGATGAGCTGGGTCTTCTCCCACCACTGCACACAAAGACCGTGTAGACACATGAGTGTCATGGGGCTGACGCTCAGCTGCAAGAAAGCTTCATGATGGACATTTCTACTGTATGCAAAGGTGCAAACACATCCAAGCTGTGTCCTCACCAGCTTTAGCTGCAGTAGCACATAGCTGAGGGATCTAAGAGGGTTAGTTCCTGTACGGCTTTAAGCAGGGGTAGCACAAAAGTTGTGTAAAGCAACTGCAGGCTCATCTCTGTCAGAAGTGTGGGAGGCAAGTAACTGGGAATTGGTGAAAAGAATTTTCTGCAATAAAGGACATCAATGAAAAATGAGATATTTCTGATTTGCCACTCTCTCTCCTCTTATCCGGCCTCAGCCTGTTCACTCTAACAGGCACCTTCTTGTCAGTCACCACAATGACATCAATTGAGTGGGAGTGCAAAGCATCAACATTACTTGTGAGAACAATCCAGTTAGGGAAGGTTGCTCGGCTGGTAATATTAGAATCAAAACATTCAAATGCAAAGACAGAGAGGCTAACAATTCAATTTGCGCCGTGAATGCCGAGCAGCACGTTAAGCAAATCAGTTCAGATGGCTAGGAGTTGTTCTTGTTTAAAGAAGATCAGAAACAAAATTTCAAATCCTGTAGCACGTCCAAATGTTAGAGCTGAAGCACTAAAACGTTCACTATTGATATTTTTATTTTTCTGCATTTAACACAGCCAGTCGGTCTCTTACTGCTGCTCTGTTGGTCCACAGGGAACTGCTGTGGTCCTTTACAGAAGAAATATCAAGTTTGCCGCGTGGTTACACCTCATGTAATGGACTGGAAGGAAGACATTTTAGGGATGTTAATGTTATTTTTTCCCCAAATTACCTTCTGTCATAAGATCATCCACAACGTCATACACAATAAAGCTACCAGCAAGAGTTTGCCACTTCCCTCCCAGATTTAGGCCCAGATTTCCAAGGGACTGTGAGTTTCCAAAGTTGCAAATAGCCATTCCAATGATTTTTGAAGAGTTTTAATTGAGGTTGGTACCTCATCACGGCAGGTTATACTGATGCCAAGTGTCCCATTAGGACCTGGGGGCGCTTCCCCACCCCTCACACGCTGCCCTGAGTCCTTCAGTGGAGCAAAAACTCTACAGACAAGACATGTGCATAACAACACACAGAATGAACCTGATCTTGGGAGAAAATGTTCTGGGACTCAGCCCTAAACCCTGGCCCATATGCTCCAAGGGTCTCTCAGCAGGCTGTGTATACATATATATATATATTTGTATATATGAAATACTGCACAGAACTAGGCAGGCTGGAGACATGGATGAGAACAAACCCTTACAGGAAGACTAAGATCAGGTTGCAATTTTATAGCTGAAAACACCGCTTTCCAAAAACTTGAGGGGATGGAAGGAAAACCCCCAAAAGGGGGGTGTGGGGAGAGCACGGGGCTGGAGGCTGCACAGCAGCGTCCCCACGGTGCTGTCCGCTCCCAGGTAGGGCTAATTAGCGCTTGTTGAGCACCCTCATTAGCCGAACGATATGGAGCTGGGGACCTGTGCTGGCTTTCCCGCACACCCCGGCTTGCTTGGAGCGACGCTGTGCCACTTGCAAATGTTTTAAGATTCATTAACCTCCCTCTGCACTCCCCACGTAGAGAGACAATACATCAGGACAGGAAACCTGCAGCAGCAGCAAGACAGACAGGATGATAATTTCTCACCGCTTCTCCTTCCCTCTGCTCTAACACACTCCAGACAATCACACCCGAAGGTAGATCAGACAGGGACAAAATTAACTGGCACTGGAACTCACTCCGCACACGTTTCTTGCTTGTATCTACACAAGGCACCGCGACCCGTCCCCATCTGTCACCTTGTCCCTACGTCAGCCGTTCCAGCTAACAGCCCACCTTCACCGCGCCACGCCAGCCCCGTCTGCTGCTAAGCTAAAAGTGTATTGAGACATTAAGGGTGATGTTGTACCCTCTTCTCCACTGCCAGGCGTGCCAGAGGGGCTGCAGGCGGTTGCACACCCGGCTATCCGAGTCCTGTGCGCGTTCCCACGCAGGCGTGGAAATTCAGAGTGTGTTTTCCCCACATCTCTCTCTTTTTCCACCACCCAGGAATTCAGGGCCTACAATTTAACCACCTCTGCAGTGCTGTTATCCAGCCGTACATGTCTTAGAGGCATGGAAAATATTCTTGAGAAAATGAGCGTGGTAATGAATTCTGTATTTTTCTATATTTATTTTTCATAAATGATCTTTTGAAAACTAGTTCTCTTTGGTCAAAACATAACCTCCTCATTTTTATGAAAGTTACTGGGAATTATTCTGGTCTACTATGCTTTTCTGGACCTGAATTAATAGTGACGGGTTTGACACATATTACTTAGTTTACCTAGGCAGGGTATTACTTTCTTATCTAACTACATTAATTGATTCTACATCACTTAATAGCTCAATAGCTTATCAGGTTACTTCACTCACTAGACAAGCTAAATGTCTGGAGGCAATTAGAGTGTCATTCTCCGTAATAACAAGTTTCTTTGAGAAGTTGCTGATGAGGTTCTTTATTACACAGATTATAAAACGTATCTTCATACTGTTATAAATATAGGTACAAATTGAAATGACTTACCAGGAGTCCCACTTCCCTAGCAACCAGGCAGATTTTAGGCTCATTTTAGGAACGGTTGTTTTCTCCCCATCCTCCCCCCTCCCCAGTGCTCCCTCCTGCCTTCCTCGTGATCTGCGTCCAATTTTCTGTCACTCAGAGGTGATCTGCGACCACGGAGAATCTGTCACCGCGTCCCTTGCAGTTTGCTGCTCTCAATGTTCAGTTCATTTCGAGGATGTTACCTCCGGGGCACCAGGGCTCAACATCAGGGTTTAATTATGGCTGCTCTTCTCCTTGGCTGCCACTTCCACGATAAGTGCCGAGCCGGAGAGGAGCTCTTCCCTCCCACCTTCCCGCAGGCCGACAGCCGTGCCCTGCAGGAGGTTACGCACAAATCCCCCCTCCTGCCCCAGCAGAAGACCTGAATGACCTGCCCTGTCTCCCACCCCAGCCCTCCCCCTGCAGCTTTTGGCTTCAGCTTAGTTACCGGCTTCCTTTCTCCCTGATGTGTCTGAAAAGCCATTAAAGAAGTTTGACATCTCCATGGATGGAGAGCCCTCTCTGGGCATCTCCAACTCCACTCTGGTGCCCAACAGAAACCTGAGCGGGTTTTGCTTACGACTGCATGCATTCCAACAGTAGTAAATGCTTCTTTCCATGGATTAAATTAATAGCATTTAACATTAAGTGGAAGATCATTAAATTCATTTGTTAAGCTGCCTGCAAGGCTGAGTTGTACATGGGAAAGAGCCCAAACCCAGAACAACTGATTCCCACTTCTGTCCAATCCCCAACCCTGTCTGCACTCCACGAAGCCTAAATCAATATTTTCTTATCTCAAACCAGTGGCCCCCCCTTCGGATGGCGAGGAAGGTGAGCACAGGCAGAGGTGGGGATGCAAGAGGTGGGCTTTGGGCTCTGGTGACCCTCAAAAAGGGACAGTTGAGACTCCCAGCGACCGTCCCCCGGGCTGCCCCTGGCTCTGCTCCCCTCGCCTGCCTCTCTCCACCTCATCAAAGCCAGAGCTTTAACGCTAAAAATCTCTTTGCATTACCGGAGCAGTCTGGATGCCTCTCTGTGAAGGCATTAGGAAAGCTCCTCCGACTGTCACAGAAGTGACAATTTGCTACAGTGCCTGAGGTGGCAGAGGTGCAGGAACAGTGACCCCAGTTCTCCTCCTCGCTAGCAGCTTCCCAGTTGCCTCTGGAGGAGTTTGAGGTGGGAACAACAAATCCCTGCTAGAAGACGCTCCTTTGTGGCACCACCATGACTCTAGGGCTGCTGGACCCGGGGTAGCTACAGTCACAAGCAGGATGGATAATACTGCTGATATGTAAAACAACTATTATTCTTTGATTCTTTTTGTTAAAGCAGACTTTTTAGATAATTAAGATGCACAACACCAATTTGCTGCGGGGGACAACATATTATTTCTGTTCTCACCCCCCGGCAAAGATGTGAACAGAAACCCACCCATCCTTGGAGATCCCAGAGCTGTGCTTGAAGGTGACAGCCCAGCTGCAGGCTCGGGTCTCGGGACCAGCGGTCCTTAAGCACCGATAGACCTCGCGCTCTTGGAGGTGGGCGAGGGGGTTCTTTGCCCCATTAGGCTCTAATTATAGCCCTGGCTGAAGCGCCACGGCTGCAGAGTCCTGCTGTCAGGCAATCCCCAACCAATGTTTTCAATTCTTTGCTTGGCTGCACTGAATAATAATTTAAAAATATCCAAAATGTTAGATTTCATGCTGATGAAAAAGCACCGACAATGCAACTCCAGCCTCTCCCACCCAGACTTTCAGAACAGTCAGCCTGGGAATGGGGCAGAAGCATCACTTTCAATGGGAAAGGAAAATCCTTTATTGAATTTCTTCTTTTACCTATTCTAAATGTTACTGCTATTTCTCAGGCTTCTCTGTGACCAGACAGGTGATTGAAACTGCCATTAATTGTGCTTTTTCTTCTGTTTCTTTAGGAAGGTTTGGGGCCACTGCTGGAAAAGCTGCAGGA
>JAHREE010000329.1:410560-479823 GCA_033628505.1 Tringa tobata | reverse complement strand
GAAAACTTCATTGGAAATGGGGAACCCAACTATGCTGAAAAGCTGGAATTTTGCACAGAGGCAGAAATTGTGACTTACAGGGAGAACTTGTCTCAAAATACTGAGGAAAAGTGTCTGCAGGAACTGCCTGGAAGCTTTTCTGCTTTCTCTTCCTCTTTTCTCCCCTTAGTCTGCATAGATAAATCCCACTTTTCCCAGTCCAAAGATGAGGGGGAAATGAAGCACGTAGGCATCTATATTTTTCAAAGAGAATGATATTTTTTGGGTACTTGACTTGAGAAAATGATGGCCTGGCTTCCAGTTGCACTAAACATCTGTATTTCTGGCTGAGCTCAACAAGAGAAGAAGTTTTAAGAGAAAGGCATTTTAATTCTGTTTCCAAAGACAGTGGAAAGCATTCGATAAAAGTATTTCAAATTATTCATACTATTTTGCACCCTGTGGGATCGCACTTCAATTCCTACTGATAGGAAAAAAAGTTGTTTTATTTATGGGAAACAAATCTCATTCCCAAACCTGTTAAACCAGTGGAAGCACTTCTGAATGCACTGCGAGTAACTTATTTCATGTGAGGATCACAAAATAACTTAAGCATTAATTAATCAAGTACTGAGACCTAAACATGAGCAATTGAGGCACTTCTATACCAAACCCATCTTACTGATGAGGGAGGACTAAAAGGCATGAAATGACTCATGCGGGGTCACAGATAAGTCCACAGCAATGCAAAAACTGAAATTCAGGAGTTCTTTTCCTCTTTCTTCCAACCCAGAGTCTCTCCTCAAGCATTGGGAACAAAGGAGAAAGGAAAAAAGGAAAAGGAATAGATGTATTAAGGATGCCCAGATGTTCTTGACACAGAGGCCATAGGTCAAATCCAAGATCCTATTTCAAAATCTAGAGAAAATTACCTTTCCAATGACATGTGGCATGACCTTCAACTCCTAATAGTCTAGGAGCAGTCCATTTCTGAACATACGACCACGCATTTTACATTCAGGATCTCTAAATCATCTCTTATCATATACTTACTTCTCTCCGATAATGAACACTATTTTCCTGCTGCATCTCTCCCTTTTTTATGTGGGCTGCACGCTCCACACTTTTCAAAAGCACAGGAAAAATCTCAAAGCACAAACCTGACATTTAATGCAAGACTCGGGTATAGCTGCTGATCATATGCTTTGTACAACACGGGCAGACAGACCGCAGCAGGCTGGGAGGCATTAAGCAGAGATGATTTTGAGGGGATCTCAACCAAATTAAACTTTTTTTTTTTCAAGCAAAGCCCAGCAGGGGATAACAAAAATTAGGGTTGGATTTACTAAAAATGAAGTGCTCCGGTGATTAAAAAAATGGTTGGCTGCAAAATCCCAAACTGCATTGGGTTGTGAAACAGCACCAAGGCAAGATAATGGGGCTTTAATAAATGGTGTCGCTAATTACAAATATTTCACAGTATCTCCATTTGTACAATAAGGATGGAACTGTTTAATGACAACTTATTAGTGCATATACACAGACATGGTGTATTTTAATCTTCTTTATCTTTCTTTCTTTCTTTTTTTTTTCCAATTGGTTCTTCCAAATAGGAAAAAATGATAATCGTTATCTAAGCTCTTGACTTCCCTTGACTTAATTGCAATCTAAGCCCACTTCTAATCTGCACAGATCACAGTTGCACGATTTGGAGTTTAATTTGAACCCCTGGTGAATAAATGCGCAGAGGCTGGAGGGTTTGTGTGTGCACACGTTTGTGTGCTTAGTGTTTTGAACGTACCTTTTTTTTTATCTAAAAAGCAAGCAGAAAAAGGTCTCTATCTTTTCCCTATCAGCACACACAGCATCTGCCCACTGGCCAGAATCGCAGCCTTCTAAAGGGTCAGGATTTTTTCCATGACTCCATATTTCATGATATAAACAAAATTAAGAGCCTTTGAGGAAGAAAACCGTAATTTGCTGAGAGTGGGTAAGACTGGAGCAGTTTTCTGTGCCTGCTCCACTGAGTGCATCGTGCCCCTGAGCTCAGGAGAAGATCCCTTTGTGCTTCATGTCTGATACTGCAAAGCTGTCTAAGAAATGCCTAATTCTTATTAGAATACTAAATTGAGTTTTTTTCTTACACATCTTCACCTCACCTGTGCCTCAGGAGGGTTCCTCCAGCCATTTAGAAACACTGGGAGGGGAATCTTGGTCTCTGCATTAATGTGGGGAGAACAGGCAAAACGGATGAAGTAAGAAACAACCTACCTAAAATTTGAACCAATCCATTTTTGAAGCTCAAGACAGACGAGCTACCTATTTTTCTAGGTTTTGTATATTATTATGAAAGCATCTGCCCATCCTAGCTCAGGCTGAAAACCAGAAGCAGTGAAATATCTCCACGTTTGGCGACTGTCCCTAAATCAGAGGAGACTGACCATGTTTGCCCTTGTGGGAACTGCAGAGTCAAGGAATGAGCTCGGACCAGCTTCTCCTGCCATGGAGGAAAACCCCCTCTCTCTTCCCCTGCTCACTTAGTAACATAAAAGCAAAGCCACGCACACACTGAAAAAAAAAAATTGCTATGCTTGTAGCTAAGATTTAGGTTGATTACTGCTGAAATAAGACTTCCACAGTTTTAATTAGCTGCAGGGTGGGGGCCTAGCTCATTACTCTGAAAATGTAATGATGTTTCCGCTTCCATTTCCACAATCAAGTTCTTCTCTTTACCAAGGGGCTTCTGGCATATTAAAGATGGGCTGTGAGCTGGCCACGCCACATCCAGCCTGGTTGGACCAGTTTGGACCTTGATGGAGGACTGGGGCTGGACTCCATCCTCGGCAGAGGATAAGCCAGGTTTGGGGGTGAGCTCGGGGCTGGATTTACAGTCCCCGTTGTCCTCAGCTGGATTTTACAATCCTGCCATGCCCCCCCGATATCTTGCCTCAGCTGAACCCTTCTTCCAAAAACAGATCCCCAAGCCCTTCTGCACGGTATTTCCATCTGCAGTATATTCGAGGTCATAATGAGCTCAGAATTATCCTCAGCTGAAATGATGCATTGTCCAAGCTTTCTCCAAGCAGGCTCTTACATGCCTGGAAGTCCCAGTGCCTGATGATTAACAACGAGCCCAAATGGGGACTTAAGAGACGAGCAATGAAAAACGTCCCCGCAAGACAGGGGAGGCTGGATGTGAAGAAACGAATCCCTTTAAGGTGCCCTGAGAGTTACTTTTAGGACCATGATAGCTCCATTAGTTGTAGCTGCGGTGCCACTTCGCATTTCATGCTACAGCGAAGTTTCAGTCTGACCAGCAGTGATTTGCACAACTTGTGGAAGTTTCTTTCTCAGTGCTGGCACATTAAAGAAAAAGGCTATAGGGCGCTGCAGGCGAGATCCAATATTTTGTTGTCATGTACCATTGCCTATTGACTGTGAAAAAGCAAATAACACAGTCTGAGCCCCGCAAGCTTTTGGATACCTGAATCCAAGCCTGGCTTGCTGCTTAGAAGAGACCCTTTGGTAAGTGTTGGAGGGGGATTCCATTGTGCCTGACCCCAGAAAACGTGTCAGACTCTCCTGGTTAAGAAAAAGGGTGTCTGTCTTTTAACACAATTAGCAAACACTGCCAGCTCTGACAGTCCCCAGCTCAGTCCCCAGGCTGTCAGCTGCTGGGCCAATTTTAGTTGTGTGTACTGTCTAGATAGCAAATTTATTGATGAAATATGGTCGTAGGTGTAAGAAAAACTTGGAGGATCTGACACAGCTTCTCGATCCTATACTTACGAAGACTAATGTATATCTTGATGAACTGGTAAATGCATCTTTCTCTCCCTGAAGGTTCATGTATGTGAAAAAAAAGAAGTTGGCTTGTTTTTATGTTCTTGTTTTTTTAGTTCTGCTGCAGTTAGTGAAAAAAAAATAATGGAAAAAACAACATATAAATAATTGTTACTGTGACACTGCTGAGGAGACCCAGCCCCACAGCAGCTCTCTGCTCCACAAGTGTTTTTCTCAGCTTAAACAGCCCAAAACTACTTTCGGAAGAGTTTTGCCCTAAACGTGATCGGGCAGTTACAGCTGCAATTCCTACCCTGCTGCACACACAGCTGGTGCTGTGTCAGGAGACTGGAGGTGAGAGGGAAGAGCAGTAGAAGGGATCTGCGGGTTGGGAGCTGGGCAGAAATCTATGGGCACCAACTATAGAAATCTTTGACTAAGCCTTGCTTTTCTCATTTAACTGAAAGCCCAATATATAGTACGTTGCTGTAAGCCAGCTTCCAGTCTGCGTGCCAGGCTTCCCGTGGCCAGAGGTCTCTGAGAGGTCAGAGCCAGCTCAGAAGAGATCCTGGTGGACAGATTTAGCAGAAGTTAGTCCCCAAAAATCTGGATTTTGCAAGATCTCAGAACATGCAACTGTGAAGCCAATGGGATCTGTGGGAGAACATCACCTCCGATGCTCAGGACTAAAATAATCGTAATGGGGAAGATCATTCCCTCCTGGATCATCGTACAGATCGTTGCATGTTTGGGGATTGCCCTTGGCAAAGGGTCTGGGAAAAGGGGGTATGTCTCCATGGGACACTAAGCAAGGGCTGGAGAAGAAACAAATTCCTCCAGTTATGTAGAAGTTCCCTTAAAATAACAATATAATTTCTCCTGAAGGACTGTGAGCGTTGGCCGGGAGGGAGTAGCCCCAGAAACAGAGGAGGTGGCACAGACCGTGCAGAAAAGCAATGGCTTTCCTTCCCAGAGAAGGGAGAGGAAGCAGTGATTGAATCCAAGGAATCACAACCCATTTACACACGGAGAGGGGAGCAGGCAGGACTGCCGGCTGCAGAGCCAGGGGAAGGCAGAAACCCCTCAGAAGCATGAGAAAAAAGTGTCCTCCATGTGTGGGAAGAGAGGGAGAGGTCAAACAGATAATGCTGCTGGCTTTTGTTTTGTGGCTCAGGTCTTCTCATGTTCTACCTGACTGTGTTTGACGTGAGCACGCCCTCACTATTTTAATTTAACTATAAGTTGTATGAAGTATGTTTTTAATGCCTGGTGCCTTATTTGGTAGAATCAAAAGGTTATGAGCCCATAAGGGGGAAAAAAAATCAATAAATTACAATAAAAGTGAATGAAAAACATTTCTCTGGCAACCAGCAACGCAGCACCAGCAGGAGAAGCAGCCGCAGTAAGGGGGGAGAAAAGACAGGGGAAAAAAATAAACAAGATGTCTCATTTAAAAAAAAAAAAAAAAAGAAGAGAATTTAAAGCAAGGCACATGTTTTTGCAGGAAAGGAATAATGAGTGAAAAGAGGATGGTTACATGGAATAATTCCCCTTGAAAAGCTTGGATAAATGGGAAGGAATATATCCTAAATGATAGCTGGGCTTTGCTGCACTAAAGGCAAGTGAGAGGAGGAAAGAGAAACCACCACAAAATTAAAGCATGAGGCAGAAAATGCCTTCCCCTGTGGCTGCTTCCTCAAAAACCTCCATCAAGCAGCCTCCAAAGTCCAAGTTCCCTTCTGGTGGGGAGAAAAGACATTTCAGCTGGCTCTCTGCATCCCAGTTAGGACTGGAGAGGGAGGACAAACATGCTGGGTGGTACTGGACATGCTGGGCACCCACCGTGGTGCCTGGACATGGGGACCCCCTGTGTTTCGGTGCAAAGCCCCCCCTGCCCGCCCCGTGGTGATGTCCACGGGAACATCTTGTGTCCAGGTCCCGGCTGGGGGGACCTGCACCTCAAACAGGGGCTGAATTTTCCACGGAGGGTCTTTAGGGGCACTTTAAAAGTCTCTGCTTTGGGGTCCTACACTGGGGGAAAACAAAACGCTGAGGGTCACAACCTGCACCAGGCCAGAGAGATGGGCTGGAGCGGGAAACGAGGCAGGATCCGACCCTCAGGCTGAAATCACATCCTTGGGCTGACACTTCCCAGCCATCAGGAAACTCTCTGCAGGTGCTTCAGCCCATTCCCACCGCCCAGCTTTGTCGCTGCCTCTATTAAGGTGGAGAAAATGCAAGATTTGCAGTAATGCAAACATTTAGCACTTGGGTATGGAGTCTCTGACTTCATCATGCAGCTGGCTCTTGCTTTCTCATTTTTATATCTGTTTAGAAACATGGAGAAGCCCGATGCTTCCTGAGAAATGATGGTTCTCACCGGCACGGTCACATTAGCCGTGTCCATCTCATTTGTTAACGCTCACGGTTCCAGCACTTTAAATTTGAACTAATCAGCAATTCATTGCTAAACAGCTCTTTGAGAAACTGCTACTTGGAAGTGAAGCTTTGGAAATAAACTCTGGGCTTGCAAAGTTGTAAGAAAACTATCTAATTATTGACTGTCGGGTTATTTTCTTGTTTAAGAGTCCTCTAAGAGCTAGTCTGATCTATTCCCTTTGCAGGTCTCTTCCTCCCTGTCAATACTGAAAATTCACGTGAAGCAAAACACTGAACACATCAGACTGAGAGTCACTTACAGTGTGTCAAATATTTCAAGATTTAAAAAGTAGTCAAAAGGGTTTTAGAAGAAATGAGGCGGAAGCAGGATGGTTTACATGCATGAAAATTATATATTCTTGGCTAAAACCTCCCGACAGCAGCTAGGAGCAAAAGGAATGGGTTAAAGAAACAAACCGGTGTTAATATGAGTTTAAAAGTAACAACAAAATGAATCAGGTATTCTCCAAACAAGGATGGAAAGGCAGATTTCAGCCTGGGAAGCTCCGAAAGGGCTGAAGGGAGACGCGTGGCTGCAGAAAGCCTCACGCCCTTGCAGGGAAACCCTGCATCCCATGGGAGATTCCCCAGGACTTCTCGTCACACACATACCCACACACCCTTTCTCCACAGAGGGGTTTTCCCTCCCTCATTCACAAGGTGAGGGCTTGTCCAGGAAGAACTAGATGCACTAATAACGCCTTCAGTGACTATTTGCACTATTTAAGTATATGGAGTCAAAGCAATTACCCAGCACTTCTGTGGATTAAGCATTTCCAGGTGTATGTATCCACCTCTATTTCTGTGTGTTTCTCCCCCCAATCCCTGCTTGTCTGTTATCAGCCCTTGGAGATACATGGGCTCGGTCTCGAGTAAAATACGAAAAATAGAAAGTAACAGAAGCAAACCAATGGACGTGACCATTGACTTCTCTGCAAGTTCACTTGGAAAGAAAAGCTACGGGTGGAGAATAAACAGAGGAGAGAGAATGAGGAAAGCTGAACCCAAGCAGAGCCTCGTGGGCACGGATAACTGCTCACTGCCCTTGTGGTTCATGGAAATGCCCAGCTCCTCTGCAACGGGGCAGACTTCAGAGGAGACATTCCCACCTGCTTTGCTTTTTCCTTCTCTTCCAAAACACTGGAACCCAACAGGCGGTTTTGCAGAGCCATCATTCTAGCAACATTTACTCTGAAAGCTAAATAATGTAAAATCCACCCAGTCAAACACAGTGAGGTATTTCAATCTCACTCCTTGCGTTAGGATACAGCACCATCTCTTCATCCCAACATCCTGCCCATCCGAGGTTGGCAGACAGGTACAAGCAGACATCTCACTCTCTGCCAGCCCTCCTCCTTCTCCTCCTGCCATGTCCAGGAAAGAGAAGAGCGTCCCACTGCCGTGGATGGCAAAGGGAATTTGCCATCATCATCATTCTGCTGCAGTCATTCAGCAGCACCCACCCCCCAACTGTGACTTTTCAAGGAGAATTGGGGTATTTTGCAGCCTACTTGCTCTGCCTGAGTGTTGCAGCCTGGGAAGAGTCCTAGATTGAGGTGAGACCCTAAGGACCTGATTTCCAATATTCCTGCCCGTCGGCCCCATTCAGAAAGGAACTTCTTGTCTCGTGAAGTCATGAGCACAGGAGCCAGAATTAGGCAGGAAAGCAGTGCCGTGTTACCCATCACCTTCAGCTTCGGTGTTAACAAGGCAACACAGATGCTACTGCTGTGTCAAAGGTGAAAAATGCACTTTATCTTCCTCATCGTGCTATTGAGAGAACTCCAAAGAAACGTGCGTGTGTCTATATTTAACTCTTGTTCCCTTTTTAAAAATAAATAAAAAATAAATTATTCAGCTCATACAGGCAATGAATATAGGCCACGGAATCCAACACACAGCAGCAAAAGTACTCCATTATTAAGTCTGTAATTGCCAAGAATTAATTTGCTAATTGCATGCAACTAATCTGCGTCCTTTTTGTTTTATATCAATTAACAGAGTAATTAAAAAAAGCAATCTTCTTGATAGTTCCTCACTGGCAGACTTAGCCCAGCAGAGCTAATGAAAGAGGGCCACCCTTTAACTAACCTCATTAGTATCTCTTCTTTTGTTAAACATCCTACAAAAAATAGTTAATTTTGCTGCATGAAAGTCCTTGATGTGAGACTGCTAATGAGGGGGCCACACGGCTCCGATTCCCTGTTTGTTTGGAGAGTGGCTCATTGCAAAGGAAATGCTTGTTCCCTGCCTGGCTGCCCTTTCGGGGATGCAGAGCCAGGTAGACAGCCCCAGCCATGGACTGGTTAGAGGTTTAGAGATATGAGCAGTTTCCAAACCCTTTAAAGTTCCCTTCAGGTCAAAGAGGAAGTTTTTTCTCATGCTAAAAATGAAAAAAGCAAACCAGAGAAGACCTGCCAGCGAGAAGAGAGTGGCCGGGACATGGCTGTTCCCAGGTTATGGTCTGAAGAGAGGCTGGTCTGACAGCAGAGTTGGGGAAAAATAGAAAGAGGAGTTTGCAGCTCTGGCAGAGATGCTGCAGTGGAGGTTGCACACACGGTGTAAATGAGCCGTGCAGGGAGCAGCTCTGGCTCCGGATCCTGAACAGGCTCCTTCCAACAGTGGCCAGGCAGGTGTGAGCAGGAGGGAACCGGGAGATGAGGAGACCTGATGGGATTTCCAATATCTTGCATTTTCCACTCATTACCTGCACTTCCCAAATCCTCTGAGGACCTCAGCTCATTGGCAGCTCCGAGCTTTAAAAGGGGTGTGGAAGAACTCATCACAGACACATTTCTAACATGGTTCTACCACCTTTGAAGGCCAGTGGAGTACGTGGCAGCGATGTCCAAGGCATTTCGAAGGGGCTGGGTAAGGGAAGAGGGATCCAGCAAACAGAGGGGAATGGACAACAAAGAGGAGAGTCAGACGGGTGTGAGGCTGTGCCTGTGGCTGTGGTTCAGGAAGGAAAACCTCGCTGTTTATGAAATAAAACATACTGCAAAGCCCTCTCACCTGATTGAACATCACGTAAACCTCTGTACGAGGCATCTCTAAGTTCAGCTGGGCACTGAGCTGCATCAGCGCAGTCTTCTTCAGAACCCGTGAGCTTGCTACTGCCCTCATGCAGCAGGACAAAAGCCCCTAAGTACTACTTTTTTTTTTTTTTTTTTGCTGTTGTAAGAGATATTGTATAGTATTCCATTGCCCAAAGGAGAGCTTGTGGGCAGAAGTGCAGCACCCCTAGCGCAGCAGACAGGCAGCAGCTCCCAGGGCTGTGGGCTCTTTCATTTTGCTTGCTTTGCTCTTTCATTCAGTTTGCTTTGCTTTTGGGGTGTGCTGGGTTAGGAGACACCCTACCCCCCCATGGTGGTGTGGACATCTCATTCCTGCAGCACGTGGTGGTGCTCATGGAGCTGGGCCATGAGGTGACTTCTTGGCTCTGGTTTAGCACCACGCCAGCCACCTGTATCTCTGTCAGCCTCTTCTGAAGGTGTTTGCAGCTCATGTCCTGCTTTTTCTGATCGCTCCTAGAGCTGGAAACTGTCCTTGCTGTAATGAGACCTTCCACCAGGAGGCAAGTCGGGCTTCACAGCAGCACAGGATAGAGTGGAAACGGCTCTGGCCAATAGCTGTCTTCTGCCATGGAGGGGTCCCAGGTGATGCTCGGGTGCCAATGACACCAGGAATTTACCTCTGAACACACCAGCTGAGACTTAGAAATTTTCCTCTGGGTTGGATTTTTAGATTTGCTCAGATTTACTGAAAAAATTGTCAGAGTAGCAGGTGTCAGAGTGAGCAGCGTTTTCCTGCTCCAGGGGCTGGGCTTTGTCAAAGGAGACAGAAATGGGTCCATATTACTCTGAAAGGACAATGCCAAACCCAGGCAGGTTCAAAAACCTCCTCCCAAGTGAGCTGGGAGCCCAAATCCTGGGCAGAGTGCGTTGTTTTTCTCTTTAGGAGCTTTTTGAAAACCCACTCTTTCTTCAGACAGTTTCTCCCAGATTGGGCTCATTTCACCACTTTCCTGCCTGTTACCTGTTTCTTCAAGAGGTGCTCTCACAGGTAGCCTGAAACCCTCCTCTCATTCCTAACTGAAAAGAAGGAATAAAATAAAAAATAACCCACAACTGCTATTTGATGCTTTTGAAGCAAAAGCTTCTTTGCACCGATGAGAGCCGAGAGCTCCATGCACCATGCCCTAGGACTTTGCCCTATGATAATGTACTTGTTTGACTTTATTTTGACCCAAACTCTCACCCAGGCCCTAATTACAGCTAAGGATTGAGCTGACTGGCTCCCTGTCTCTCTGAAATAGTGAAAAGTGCTCACTACTTTTTAAAACCATCAAGATTTTCTTTTCTTCCCTCGGTGTGGGGATGTCTCAGGACCCTGAGACAGCGGTGCCTGGAGCCATCTGCCTTGGCTTCCCAGCGTGGAGCACAAATGGGAAGTGAGGCAGGGGAGGGAAGCGAGATGTGACCACCAAGGTGGGGAAAAAAGAAGAGAGAAAAAAAAGAAAGAAGCCAGATTTATGCTTCAGCCATTTCTCTCTGTAATCAGCTTATGTTGTAGCGTTAAATGAACCAATGGGGAACTCAGGCAGGCGGACGGGGACTGTTGGCTGAGAACTTGTAAATCACCTGCTGGGGCGAGAAGCGTGTGCGAGGGTGGACGTGCAAGGATGGGCGAGCAAGGAGGGGCATTGCAAGGATGGGTGTCTGAGGGTGGGTGTGCAAGGGTGGGCATGCAAGGGTGGTCACTCAGTGGTGCACGAGCAGCGGAACAGTGGCCACCATGGTGGGGGCCTGTGGCTCAGTGGGTCCCCCCTCCCGTGGGGCCGGGTGTGAAGGAGCAGCTGAGATGAATTGCAAAAACTCCCACTCCTCTGCCCATTTGTTTCTTATGAATGCATAATGAATGCTAATGAATTCCTCACTTGGGGCATATGGTTAAGACATATAGAGCCTAACCTTGCTACAAAGAAGAAGACCTTGGTGTTACAAGACGGAGGAGGGCCCGGAGGAACCCAGAGATTCCTGAGACAAGCTTGGGTCAGCAGGACTCATCCTGCTCCAGCCCAAGGTCTTGTTCAACCTCAAGAGCTATGGGACCTGGAGGGGAAGAGAGAAATCATGCGCTTCCCTAACATAGGAAAGGCAAACATATGTCCATGGATGTGTCTTAGAGGCTGAGAGTTGCCATGAGGTTAAAGGAAAAGGATTTCTCTGGAGGAATGGGGGGTATCTGAAGGAAAATGTTTCACAGCATTGCATAAATGGATACACAAAGATTCAAAAGCAAGGTTGGAAATGACCAAAACCATCCTCAGTTCATGATCCTTGATGTCCATTCAGCCCCTGGGCATCTCAGCCAAAAGCAGTGACGGGAGGTGGAGGGTAGGACCTGGAGCGAGGGATGGTTTGTGCAAGGAACAACCCTTCTCCAGCTCCCCCTTGGGCGCTGAGCCAGGACGTGGTAATAGGTCCTGCCCTGAAAAGGGGGTGATGTCTAAGGGTTGGATGGGGAGAGCAGCTGGGCAGAGCAAGAGTGGTGTGAAAAGGCTGCAATGGCACCACAAATACCAGCTTTGGAAATGGAAAGAAGGATGAGAGGGTTTCCAACACCGTATTTCTTTACTGGGCTTTACTGGGAAAACTCCTCCTGGCTGAGTTTTTTGTCTCTGTCCAGCTCCTAACAGCTCCACTCTCAGTCCCAAACCAGGCAGCATTAACTAGATCCAATATTCCTACATGGGTTGCTGTCATGTCTGTGAGATATCAACAGACGCGCATCCTGATGGCCTGTCCCCAAAGGGTTAGAAAACGTCAAGAAAATACTCAAGGACTTTCCAAGTATTCAAAAAAATGTCTGAAGAAACTTTCACCCACACCAACAATTCTTTCAACAAAAAAGTCTGTCATAGGACCCATTTGGAACTCTGCAGCAGGCAGGTTTCTGAGCAAGATCACCTCTCCTGAACAGCTGGGGGTGAGATGACACGTGAGCTGGGTGCTCCACCATCAGCGTTAGGGCTCTGACCACTGTGGGTGAGGGCTTGTTTTTCTCTTTGCTGTTTCCCAGCTAACTGTATGTGCATCTCTCCCCTAAACTATATCAGGAGCAATCAGATGGACCTTCTGTAGCACTTTGAGGCATTGCTGTCCTTTGCTGTCCATCTCATGCCTTATAACAGGAGCTGAGATTGATCAAAGCAATGTAGAAAAGCAGCGTTTGCCGTAGCTTGCGACTGCTAATTTATCAACGCATTTCCGAGAACAAAAGCAGCCCAGGTACCTCACTGAGCAAGCGGTGAAAAGCAGCAGAGAGCGAGCTGGAAAAATTTCAAAGTCCTTCAAAAAATTAAAATCTGAAAGCCAGCCAAGTCCCAGCAGTCGAGTGGAGGTGCGAGGCATTTAGTCTCCGGGGTGGGCAAAGGCAGCCGAGTGCCGTATGCAGTGTGCATCAACACCTCGTGACACTTATGAATACGGGGCTGGTGCTGATGCCCACTTGGATGAAAGAACAGAGTGAGATTGCCAGAGCCGAAGTGGGTGGAAGGGAGGGATGATCTGTGGCAAGATGTTGGGTTTTCTTTAACCCTCTCCCGCACAAAGAGCAGCCCGTGCACCCCTTCGTCTGGGGTTGAGACGTAGGGGTTTAAAGGCTGCAGTGGTTAACAGAAGGATGGATCTGGGCTAAGTCCATGGGAGGGGATCTGTAAGGTTGTGTGCGTGGCCGAACCCCATGTGGACACCAGTACTCAGAAAAAAAAGTCTGATGGATTTCTTACAGCACTGCCTTGACTTCTGGAAATGTTTGAGTTTGCTGGGAGCTGTGGTTGTTGAGCATCTCTGGAAAATCGGGCCCTTTGCAGCTCCCACGGTACTTTGCACACAACTCAGCAGCAACCCCTGACTCCTGAAAAGCAGAGAATCATCTGCCATTAACTTTCCAAGTCCTGATGACTCCTTTCTGTAAGCCCAGAGAAGACAGTGTGGTCACCTAAAATAGCTCTTTGCAATAAAAGATCACAGCAGGAACAAGATGGTTTCAGTGAATGCTGATAAACGAAGGCTCAGCTTGAAATATGTTTTAAATCTCTACACCCTAAATACAAATTCATGTAGGTGGGAGCAGCTGGTGTGAGGGCTTGTGTCACGGCAGCCTCACCAACGGACAAAGAATCTCTTTAGTTTGAAGTCCCAGTCTCTTTCACTTTCAGACTTTGCAGTTGTGGGGTTTGGTTTTTACCAAAATCCTAAACAAAACAACAGAGTAATCCCAACCTGCCCCTCTATCCTTCCTGCCCCTCCTTCTGCTCCCTTGCAGAAGGCTCCCCCAGCAGAGCCCCAGGGGCTGGAGCATCATCATCCCACCATAAAACCTTCCCTGCTCCCTTGGAGCGGGCCCGGGAGCTCACCCAGGAACACTCCTCTCGCTGTCACATTTGCACGACAGACGGCTCCTTCGCATTACCCACCTCTTCCCATCCCTCGGGCATCCCGTGGGGAGATCTGCTGTCGCAGGCTGCTTTCCACCCCCTCGCTGCCCACCCTTGCCCCTCACTCCAAGTGCTTCCAGCAAAGCATCGCTCCGGTATGTTGGCCCCAAATTAACTTTCACTCGTGCCAGCTCCTTCCAACATTTGTTTAAAATTTCAGATCCCTGAGACGTGAAGAGCGAGAGGATACTTCAACACCCGTGGTGACCACCCTTTGCAGACACGCTCCTGCTCAGCCCCAAGCCCCCAGCCCACCCCAGCAAGGGGCTTTGGTGGAGAGGGGGAAGAATGGAGCATCTCTCCAGGAGAGACGCGGTCCTTACCCCAGCTGCAACTGGGGTCCTTACCCCAGCTGATACATTGTAATGACATGAAAATGAATAGAATAAACTGGCTGAGTGGCATTGTTATTAACCTTTGTTACCTCAATAAATCACACCAAAGAGCAGGAATTACTCCTGTTTCTGACAAGTACTGGTTACGCAGCGGATTCCCCCCTTGCTCTCAGTCCTGTGTCCTCTCCTTCGCTCTCTTTCACCACTGGAACCAGGAAAGTACAATCCCTACCACAGTACTGAAAGGAATAGGGATAATTTCATACCAGCTTATAGAGGCACGTAACAGATAAGATGGGGCTTCCATGGCATCCATCTACTTCACTCTTAAACCACCTATTTCACTTCTACGTCACTCTACTTCCACTACTTCTCAGCCACTACTCCACAAAGCAACGGGCTTTCCAGGAACTCAGCATCCCAGTCCTGGTCCCCAAACCCAGATGCCCAGCATCCACTCATTCATCCACGCCTGAACAGATATGGAAATGAGCATTTCTTCTGCATCAAGCTTTGGATCTCAGGAATTACTGAATGAAAAGGCTGGAAGATAAAATTTACCCTCCTCCAAACTCTGGTCCAAGGTGTGAGTCAAGCTTTTGGCCCCAAACCAGGACCAGCACTAATTTGGCTTGGCTTTTTGTCACGCACTCGTGTCAACACCGATATGAGTTTAGGAGTTTGATGCTGCTCCCAAGCCAGCTCATTTCTGAGGTCGGTGCCACGCTTTCCGATCAATAAATTCAGGATTTAGTCAGCACAAACGGCCTCGCAGCCAAGTGCAATCCTTGCATATTTAAAGCTATCTGGGAAAAGGACCTTTCAACAAAGGTATTCAATGAGACTTAAAAATCAATCCTCGTTTGAAGAAACTGGCAAAGCATTGTAGCGACCATTGTTAAAACGCCCGGATTAATAATAAATCAGAGTTGACAAATACTTGTTGCGTGTTTGACTTTGTGGATTTGTTTTCACAGAGGACCTGGTTGTGGACACGAGAGTTGAAGGCATGTTTCTTGAAAGAAAGATTCAGAACACAATTCGATAAACTTTGAAGGATGTTTTGTAAACCTGGTAGAACCCATATATTTTATTCACATTGTTTTTGTTTAGAAATCCACCGGAGTCACTTAGGAGATCTTTAGAACTCCCTGGGAATTTCCAAAGTCACATATGCAGTGAGAAAATAGTAGGATTACAATATTCAGTGTCCAATCCTGAAAGAGTTTGAAATAAGAATTGAACAAATGCTTTGTGGCCAGAAATAGCTGAAGTTCGGGTTCCTCCAGCAAAGGTAAATGTACTCGTGCAGCACGTAGCGTTCACTGTTCCTGCCTTCCCTGTTACTGGTGCCTGCGTGAACGCACCGTCTGTGGGACACCCCACTCCACGGACCAGAAAACACAGGAGCAGAGCTGGGCTGATTACCGTGCCAGGTGATACCTTCTTTTTGAGATCATTTTGCTGGGCTGCATTTGTTTTCCCACGTTTAGATTTTCATTAATACAGCATGAAATACCAGTCTCTGACAGCAGCACCCTCCAGTCCAAGACCAGTGTCCCGTGTCTATCGGTGCTAGACGAATGCAGAAGACATAAGAGTGGCCCCAAATCATGGGTGATCCTTATGTCTCTGTATGGAAGACACCAAGAAGAGAATAGATATGATCATGTGAATACCCTGAATAAATTTCGTGGCAATGGCTTATTTCCTCTGATATTTCAGCCATGTAACGGTGTCTGGTTTTCACGCTGGGAGCTACAACTGGTAGGACCAGCAGGAAATATCCAGCTTTTTCTGAAGGAACTGCTCATCTCGGTCGCTTTGCTGTTGCTAGATCTGCAACGAGACCCAACCTTTGTTTTAGGTCAGCTCGAATCTAATTTAGGGAGGAATCTTTGTTGTACAGATGTCTTTGTGACTTATGTGCTTGGAGTTGATTTTACTCCCCCAATCTTATTACGGAGTTATTATAGAGTGCAGAGTGCTGCCCAGTCCACGAGGGTACGGGAGAGGTGCCCTTTATTGCTAGCGAGGGGTACGTGTGTGAGATAGGATGAGCGAAAGGGAAGCAAAGCGGACATAAATCATCCAGAATGCCAGCCAGCAGAGCCTAAAACCCACAGAAAAGGAAGATTTTCTTTCTCTTTTCCAAAGAGGATCTGCCCCAAACTCTGGCAGCGAGTAGTGACCTCAGCAGGCATCGGGCGTGCGAGGAACAGGACGGGACCTCTTCCTGGCTAACCTCGGCCACCCAGTTTTTTGGCACTTTCATTATCCTAAAAATCCTTCCCCTCCTGCCTCCCGCACCGCTTCTGAAGAAAGGAGGTGGGATTTTGTCATTTCGATCGGCGTGAGAGGAGCGGGGCTCGTTTGGGGACAGGGTGGCTGGAGCCCACATTTCCTCCCTTTTCTTTTCCGCTGGAGCATGCCACAGTTTGCCGCGGGAGAACCGGGCGGCTGCTGGAGCAAAGTTGTAAAAAAAAAACCACCACAACCAACCAACCCCACCCGGTCCCACATCACAATGACTTTTCTCAGATGATAAACATAATAATAAAACCCCTCCTAGTAGCCAATATGATGCTAATGCTTCTTAGCTCTGTCAAAAGTGAAAACAGCTCCTTGCTGTCAATTACTGGAGGGACAGCTGGAGTCTCTCCTCTCACTGTCAGGATGCAGACATATTGCATGTCATCGAGAAGGTAACAAATTCACCAGGACAGCATCACCATCTGTCACCAACAGAGACACCGCCGAAACAAAGGGTCAGGCTTCGGCGCGGAGCTGGGGCCTGATCTTACCCCGTCTTGCTCGTCCTTCGCCGGGGCGCAGATGGAGGTGGCCCCCAAAGCCCCACCTCCCTCCCGGGGATACACGGGGGGGGAATTTTCAGTTTATAAAACCAGGGGGACCAGCCTGGAGTTTTGAAAGGGTTGTTTTCACCGGTAAAGCTCACGCTGAAGCCTCCAGACCCCACCGACGGGTACAAGCCACCGTCCCTCACCCGGTTCCCATCTCCAAGCTCAACCTTCTCCAACGCGACCTCCTTCCGCGCGGAGCATCTTCCTACGCGCACGAGGAGACGCCTTTGGGCTACTGGCGGGAGTAAAACAACACCCACGGAGGGCTGGGGGACCAGGCTGTACGTCGGTTTGTTTGGGGCCAGATGGCCGATTCCCCACATTATTGAAGTCTGACTGCCCTGGATCCGCTCTCGCGAGGAGAGATGCTCGCCCACCCTGGGAAGGCGCTTACACTGGTCCAAACTCCACACACGCCATCTAAAACCCAGTAAAATGAGAAATAATTCTGTGACATATATTTTGAGGTCATTTTCAGTATTTAACCAGCTCTCCAAAAACTTCAAAAAATGTTCTTCAAAAAAACTTCTCAATTAATAATGCCATTTTTAAAAAACATGTTTTTGAAGATGCTGTTCAGGAGAATAGTGTAAATAAAGTAAATAATTCAAGCGATTTTTTTTTCTCTAGCATATATTGTTGTGCTATTTAAAAATAACCCACATAACTCCATTCTTTCACTCAAGACGAGGCGTATTTCCAACTGATGATGTGCTAATTATTTCGAGAGCAAAGTTTATTTTTGACAGAAAAAAATCAGTGTACTTAAAATCACGTAGGGTGCTGAGACTTCGGATGAGCCGGAAAGAAAGATGTTTCTGCAAAACTAGCCCAATGTGACAATGCAACATGTTCCCGTAGCTCCTGTGCTTATGTTACAGCATTAATTTGGGATACCCTGCGGCTGCTGGCAAACGCAGCGCTGCAGGGGCCAGCTGACATCTGGGGATACCCTTTGGGTTTCCAGAGCTTTCCTGTGTGCTGTGAGTCGCAAGATCCAGGACTTACAATTTATATTCTTAAATATCTCGGGTGTCATTTAGGAGTTGGCTCAGGAGTCAGTCTGGTGAAGGAAATAAAGTTATCTGGGATTAAATACCACGATTCAGACTTGGCTGTCGTTTGGGTGCTGCTTTGCTCTGGCCCTGCAGGACTTCCCTGGAAATCCCGCCTCCCCCCTGCTCTGTTGCACAATAATAATCCAAAATAAGCACCACTGAAATTTGATCTTAATTCCAAAATGCAGCAAAAACGTGGACTTGCTACTGCTCTTTCCCGACTTGCACGACTTCTGCTGAGATTTACAACCAGCAGACAGTCGTTCAGAGAAAAAGATGTTACTGCAGACACAAGGATACGTTTCTAATAAGGAGAAATCGCCCACCCTCTGGTCACAGACCTACACGCCAAAATTCATTTCATGCTCTAGGCTACAATAAATGACAACCGACTGCCCTGAATCATACAAAATAACTTCTAAAGTAGTTATAACTGCTGCTTCCCCCCTTCCTAGCTCCATTCCATTTCTCAAACCCAGGACGAAGACCTCCAGCACGGAGAAGCAGAGCACGGAGCTGCCAGGCGGTGCCCCCCGTCCCCCCCCCTCCACCCCTTCCTTCTCCCCCGGTGTTTGCAGGCTGCCTGGGGATTTCTCGCTTGACTCTCCTCCAAGGTTATGTCAAGATTGCCATGATGTGGAACTCACGGGATGCTGCCAGCAAGAGGCTGGAAATGAGATTCGAATTGCGGCTGGTGGTCCTGCCTCCATTCCTCCATGCCTCCCTCCTCCCTCCTGCGCCCTTCCTCTCTCCCGCAGGAATCAGGAGATGCTTGGGGGAGATGCAGAACTTCCATACTGGCCCCATATGAACCACATGAGTGAAAGGAGGAGGTTTGTAAACTGTTTTGGGAGAATGGCTCATGTTCGGGAAAGGAAGGTGGCGGTTGTCATCCTCCTTAGAAAGGAAGGGATGAAACAGTCCTGTGTCCACCATGAGCTGGGGGCACGTGGAATGGGCTGCAATTACAGCCTTCATCTGGACCTGCCCTTGTCTCTTCTCTGAGGGAGGATAAAGGTGACCTACTTGTTGCACAATTTCCACAAAACTCCCTTCCTTGAACCCCCACCTTTTTCAGAGATGGCTCTTTGGCAGATGTTTAGATGGACTGTACCCTGCAGCCCATAGTGTTTTAATGTTACTGGGAATAACAGACAGCCCAAAAATTCAGTTGTGGTTCCTCTAACAAAGCCTTTCAGGGAGGTGTTTTCCAATACACCAAGGGATCGCTGCAATCTGGATCTCCACAGGGGTGCTGAGGCCATTTGGGAGGCTATGACTATGGAATTGAGCTTTGAGGTCTCTTGAGCCCTCTCAGCACTCTGAGACATCCTTCATCCTCATCCCCACATGGGACAACATTCTCCACTGAGCAAATTACACCCCCCCAGAGAACCAAACCCAGGCAGTTTGCTGAAACTCAGAACCTGACCTCTCAATTTGAACACGATCCTGCTAAAAACAACCCCAAAAAATTCATTTAGGCAATTGTATCAAGGACCTGCTCCTTGAGGAGTGTCCTGTGAGGATGAGGAGTCACTTCAGCACAGAAACAGCCTCGTTCATCGTGCAAGTCGTGGGCTTAATGGCATTGAATGGCCAAAGCCCGGGCCACACGCTTGGGATGCAGCCAAGAATTTAATTCTCTTGTTTGCAAAGGTTTCTGCAAACTGAAGCAAATCCTGCCCTGGCCCCCGGCTCGCTTTGCCCTGTGATAGGCTTAGAGCGGTACGAGAGTATTTTATCTTTGTGGCTACACAAGAAAAAGGCCAAATGATCAAATGCTCCACGTACCCCGCTCTTAACTCGGTCCATGCTGGGCGGCTGCCTTCACAGCCGGAGCTTGCCAACTTTCACAAAGCCCCGTGTAGCTATTTTGGAACCAGAGCTGATCTTTATGCATTAAAGCAGCCCCAGATTTTAGAAGAAAACTCACGTCTCTTTTGAGCTGCTGCTCAGAACATTTCGCTCTCTCCATCCCTCTGCCCGCGGAGCCTCGTTGCCACCACCAGCAAAAGAGAAATGAGAAACCCGAACGCTGCTCCTTTATTAAACAGAGTGGAAAACTTCAAGGGAGAAAAACTTTGCTTGAAAGCAATAATCTGCACTTAGATATTGTTGGGCAAGTTACTGCAATATAGAGGCTTGTCAAAATACATCTGGAGCTGCTGTCCTGAACTTGTGTTTAGGCGGTGTCCCCACATCACACCCTGTACCAAGGCTCCCCAAGTGCCACTGTCTATAAAAATTGCTTCTCCCTCCAGTGAAATCCATTGTCTCTGGGGTGGAGAGAGCAGTTGACAAAAATGCAGCTGTTTCATTAGTTTGGACAGGGAAGGGAAAAAATTGGGAGAGCTACAGGGGAAGTCAGGTGGGAAGAATCTGAGCTGAGGAGCTGCACTAAGGAAAGCTTTTTGTCTTTGAACACAAATGCCTTTTCAGCATGAATTTTTGGCATTGGTCATATTTTTCGTGCTGAAATGGTTGTGACATTTCCATTAAAACTTTTCATTTCAGCTCATTATTTTATTTAGTCCATAAAAATCAACAAACATTCTGACATTCCGATACATCTCATAAAAGTCATGCACATCTTTGAAGAAATACATGAAAAATATCTAAAAAAGTAAGAATTTTGGAAGTTCTGGGTTTTCCCAGTAGTTTGACCAGCTATGGTAAGCAACAGGCAAATAGAAAGGTCACAGATCTCGAGTTATCACAGAATCATAGAATTGTCTGGGTTGGAAGGGACCTTTAAGATCATCGAGTCCAACCATCAACCTAACTCTGACAAAAACCTATCACTAACCCATGTCTCTAAGCTCTATGTCAACCCGGCTTTTAAATCCCTCCAGGGATGGGGCCTCTACCACTTCCCTGGGCAGCCCATTCCAAGGCTTCATAACCCTTGCAGTGTACAAATTTTTCCTAATATCCAATCTGAACCTCCCCTGGTGCAACTTGATCAAAGATACCTCATGACAGAAGAGGCATCTACTTTGTGTGGGTACAAGCTGTGGGACTCTGGGGCATAGCCCACCTAATCAGTGTTTCCTACATCCCTTTTATCAATGGTTCCTGATAAAAACATATTTTCTAGGAATGCAATTGGTCAGTTCCCCTCTGTGACCATAACGTACGAGTTGAGCAGGTGAAGGCCACAGCCCCAGAAGTATTTTTCTGTATCTTCAATATCCATGATGATAAAATGTGATGCACACAATTAAGTGCACTTGTTAGCAATTAATTATTTTTTTACGTCAATCAACAAATTACTTTTCTAACACATTAGGGGTACTAGACATGTGCATTTCTAGGATTTTTGTTTTGTTTTTTTCCAAATCATTCCCCACATCAAGTCCAAGTGACTTTGCTCTACTGACATCCAGAAGACAGAAATGGGCAAAATCCTGCCAGCTGCAAACTTTCCATTTCAGTTATTTGCACACGGAAGCTGGTATGTGATTTGCAGATGTTAAGAAGAAAAAAATAGCTATTTTTTCTTGTCCCCTAGTACTTTTTTTTAAAGTCTCCCATATCTAGATGCAGTTTACACTAAAAACCAGGGAGAACTAAATACCTGAGGTACTCAGTCAAGTTCAAGAAATCCTTATTAAGATTTAAAAATTTTACTCGCGGCTGAAGTCCTTTCCTTTCCAACAGATAGGGACTAACCACACCTACACACTCAAGACATGAACTTGTTCTGCAATTTTAAAAATATCTGGGCACCTGAAGGTGCATATGGGCACACTGTGAATTTTGAAAGCTCCTGAATGTCTTTTTTAACAGCAGATAAACGCCACAATTTTTGAACATTGCACTAGACACCTAAATGAATTTTCAGGCAGAGAAGATTCTTTACAAATATAGGCTAATATATGTAGGGATGAATATAGAAAAATGTAGACAAATTTTCTTCTAAAGATGGTCACTTTTGAAAATACCATCTGGAATCCTCAATAATTTTAACATTTAATTTGCTTTGGTCAAGCGCAAAAGACAAAATGGGGCCCAGACCTTACTCAGGCTTTCCTACCAAGTAGCTCCACCAAATTAGGAATTTAAACCAAGTCTGAAACAGCACTTTGTCTGCGTTTACAGACGTATTGCCCCAGGATAAGAGATGTAATTCTCTGAAATGAAGAAAATTAAATCATTACCCTCTTCACCCGAGCCTTTTTGCTGTTGGAAAGTTAGTTTTGCATTTAATGAATATGGGCTCATGTCTTTCTAATGAGCATGAGATAGCTGATGTAATTGAAAACTTAAGCAGGGAAAAATCATTACAAGTTTTTTTTTTTAATTAATTTATTTTGTATATTTGTGTTATGAGTGATAGCTACCAGTAGAGTAATGGGGATGGAAAACTGCAATTTACTCAACAGGCAATTCAAAACCATGTGCTAGAAATAGGAGATTCCCCATATTTTACCTGCTTGAAGGAAAGCAGCTGGAAGAGATTTTTCTGCTGTACTTCCCTACGTCTCTGGGAAATCCTGGGCATTTCTTTATTCCTGCCTTCCTCCTACTTCTTGTCGCTATGAACTTATTCTCACGTTTTCTATTCTCCCCTTTCCAGATGGGAAACACTTCCTCTGTCCCTTGTTCTCCAGGACCGTCAACCAAGCTGACACTTGGGAAAAGCATCTACAAATGGAGGGATGGGCAGGGGATAACAACTCCTGGGCTGGCATCCCTCCACCATCACATAAACGCCTGCTCTCCCAGACTGGGCTGTATTTTAGGCTGGGTTTTTGCCTTCTGTAGGACCAGGAACTAAGCAAGAACCTGAGGAAATCCAGGGGAGTGCTGCTGCTCAAGAACCATCTTTCTGGGATTGTGACGGTGTAACCTGGACAAAGAGAGGACTCTGGCATCCTCTGCTCATTGTTCAAACCTTCAGCCCATGTTTTTGGAGATCCAAAGACTAATGGGACTGATCGTCACTGTGTTCCCATGTATGAAACTGGGGACAGAAACATGCATTTTTAATAATGAAAGGACATCGAAGGGAAAGGCAAAGGAGGTGCTGGGGAGGGAAAAATGTGGTTCAAAAGGTCAATGTGATTCATAATGGATACATAAATCTCTACCATTAGCTGGCAATGCTTTTCTCCATCTTTTTTGATATCTTTCCCCAGGTTTTGATAATCCCCATCAGCCCCCTGCACATTTACCTCTAGAGGCTAGCCTTCAGCCATAGGCCCATATATAATTTCCAGAAAAAGATTTTCCTCTCTAAGCTTTTTATTTTCCTTTGATCTTTCACTAATAGTTAGATATTTTGTGTGTTCTTGCTCTCCCATGAATAGTTTTCAGTGGCCACCACCATCCACAGCAAAATACCTGTCATTAACCCCACTTTAAACCCCAATATCATTCTCCTGATAGTCCCTTCCACACTCCTCATACAAAGAAATTCCCTCCTTATTCTCATTTCAGAGACCGTCCTTGAGAACAAAATCAAAAGAGAGAGAGAAGGTAAAATGATTCTGAGAAGCGCTCCCCGACTGCAGGGAGTTTTCCTGGAAAGCCCTATTCTCCTATTTATGGAGGATGGCCCTCACCAGGCATCGGGCTCCACGCAACACCTCGTCCTCATGGAAGGTTTCCAAAGTAGCCGAGAGCGCGAGTTAAGAGCGTAAAAAGACATTTCTTTGCAAACTGCAGAACCGAGTGAAGATTTTACCAGCCTCTGGCTTTCCTCTCCTTCCTGCCAAGAGCCGGGAGCGTACGAGCGCTCCCTAATCAGTTCTACATGGTCATCCATCTCCTACACACTTCCTACAGCTTCAACGAACCCGGCTGATTCTGCCCGGAGTGGATTAGGGAGTGCAGATACCATCACTCCTACCCGCAGGGCTGGTAATAGACAGCTGGGGAAAGTTAATGTCTTCAAGTAGCATCACTTGATCTGGGAGAGGATAAATGGCTGAAACAGTAGCCAAGGGTTATGTCCTGATCCCGGTGCATAATTTATCCACAAATTGGCTTTCTGGAAAGAGGCAGGAGAGAAAAACGCCACCGTTTCCAGGCAGATTGAGCCGAGATACAAGAAGGTTGCAACTCTACTCCGGAGCAAGACCCGGACAGTGATTTAATGCTGTTTGTTTCCACGAATGCCCAATTTAAAATCAAATGTCAGTCCTGACGAGCTGTTCGGATTAGAACAGACGCATCTGGAAACACGCCTTGCCCTGAAAGCCACCCAAGCTGGCTCCAAAGTTGAAATGGAGGGTGGAATGTTCTTATCCCGGAGCCAAGGCTGTCGCTACTCGAGCACAAAAGGCAGTTGGTGGGACATCAGCTTGTGGGAGTTTCCTTAGTTACCATAAGGAAAAGTTAAATGTCACAGTCTCCACTGGATGGAATCTACAAGCACAGAGATGATTTATTTGAGCTCAGATCTGGGGTTTTAGCCACTGATCTGAGCGTGAGGCTGGAATATGAAGCGTGCGAGAAAAGTGAGTTTGTGGTTTGTAAGGTAAAACTGGAGAAGTCAAGGCAGCAAGTTTTAAATGAGTTTGGGAGATCATGATCTCCCCAATCTAGGATTTAATTTGTCTTCACCAATATTTTAACATGCGTAGCTTGCTCATGCTAGCTAAATTTAAGTAAGAAATTGTATTTCTGAGGAGAAAAGAGGCACACGGTCTACAAAGCAGCAATTCTGGTTTCACCCTCATTTCAGCTTTCCAGTGACATTGGTGTGACCCAGCAATATCTGGTCACAGGGGTGTGAGGTGACAGCCAGCACTCGGACCCACCGAGGGGGAATTTCCAGGCAAACCGACCCACATCTCCCCACGCCTCCACCACCCAACAGGAGCATCGCTGAAACCTTGTCCTCACGCTCCTTTCTCTGCTGACCCAAAGTAAATCAAAAGCAGAGCCTGGTTGAAATGTTATTGGCAATTTAACAAGATGCTAATGCCACTGCCAGCACGGCGACCTTCGACAATATTTTTTCTCGGCCTAAAACCCACCCTTTCAAAAGTCAGCAGCACTTTAAAGAGGCAGAGGGAAGAAAACGGCACTCATTAATCATTATGCCACGACAACACTACGGGGTGATTTCTGCTCTACACCTTTTCTCACAATAGTATGCAATTTAATTGCTTTTAAAAAAGCTTTAATGACACAGACCAAAAGCTGATCTTGGCAACATCTTTTCTACTTCAGTGGAATTAAGGACACAGTTGGTAGTTGACAGAAATGAGCGACTGAACCACTTCAAAAAAGGCAAATATATCTCCAACCTCAGTCAGGCTAAATATGACACTTTCTGCAAAAGCCCAGTAAAACGCTTTCTATCTATTCTGAATCCATAATGCTTTTTAATTTTCTGCTATATCATTTCAGGGTTTTTTGACCCAGGACCTTCCTGTCTACAAGAACCTGTCTCTGAGGGGCAGGTTTTATAGAGGAAAAGAGGATGGAGACATAGATGCATTGTTAGTACACGGAAAAGACAAAAGGGATGGGGACATTGAGGGAGTGCCAGAGAGTCTTTATAAAAATTAAGAGTTACAGGCCACCAGGTGTTCAAATAAATGTGGTGTGTATCAGCAGATCCAGCCTTCCAGCAAGCTGGGTGCCGGTTACACATTGGCACCTCACTAGGTTTGTGTTAGATGCCAGGAACTCCTCTGGAAAAATCAGATTATTCTGAATGCATGAGGTCTGGAGCTGGACTTTTCTTTGGGTCTGATCTAGATCCCAAGTGCTTGAACCTAATCCTGTATGGATATTGCAGAGAGTTACTACAACGGGGCAGTGTTCAGACAGGACAGGCTTCTTTGATGAGAAAACGTGCCCAAAAGTCAATGAATGACTTGTGTATTTCTGCCACCAACTAAAAAAGACTTATTTTAAGAGTGATTCAGGTCACTTCTGCTGTCACTACTTGCAATGTGTGTGCACGTATGGAGTAATGAGGGGGCTTTACCTGCAAAAGGGACAAGCCTGTGACCCGTGTGCTTCTGCAGATATCAGATGAGCACACCACACACAGATTACTGGATGCACCCACGCTTTTATATCACTGGACTTTGTCACCAGATTCTCCCGTCTCAGCGTGCCTTTTTCTCCCTGTGTGGGATTTACCACTTATTTGACAAGTTCTCCTCTCCCGAGATGGCAGAGCTGGCAGTCTTGCTTTAGCACGCCTTCTCAGGGGGGCTTTACTGAAACGCCACATGGATTTCTGCCTTTTCTGGATTCGAAGGAATCATGCCTTTCCCATGTTGTTACCAGGAGAAAGAGAATTTCTGGGCACTGGGGCAGGAACAGGCTGAAGCAAAGGCATCGCAGGAGTGAGAAAGTTGCCCAGTGCTGCAAGTGGAAGCCAACCCCTTGAGAAAAGCATTCAGAATTCAGGCTGGAGGCATGGAGAGGATGAAAAATGTCGCTTGTTGGGGAGGAGGGGAGAGAGGGGAGGAATGGAATTTGGGAATAAAGAGAGAGGCCTCGTTCCATGCAGCTTTGCCTCTGGAAAAGCATCTGTGACCATCTTCTCCCAGCCAGAAATGTGCACTGTGACTCCATCCAACCCACACAACATGCTCAGAGTCACAAGGTTTGCATCTGTTATCATTCAGTCTTAGCAGAGCTCAGGCCAATTGAGAAGAGATCACCTTTCTGAGATGACACGCCTTGCTGTCTCTAAGAGCTATGCAGGAAAACATTATTTGATACAGGAATGTACGCAGCAAACTTACTGGAAAATCTTTACCTCAATGGGAAAAGTTACTCTGCTCATATATCAGAGTGCCTTAAAAATTCCTCTGGAGTCACTTTTCTTAAAGTGATGAGTTTCAGTGTTGATGGGAGTCCCTTGGAGGGTATTTCCAATGCAATCTATAGATACGAGTGATGCATAAGATTTAAAAAAAAAATAAAAAATAATGCTTTGGGAGTTGCAGGTCATGGACAGGTTTCCCTTTTGAACCAGAATCACCAGTGAGGGGGGTGACACCACTCTGAGCTGCTGTTTTCCAACCCTCACGGTCTATGACTGAGGAGAACACAAGCATTGTCTGGTTTGTCCCAGGCAAAAGCTGTAGAATTGGTGAAACCAGGGAATTTCATTATTGCTCAGGGTTATATGTGGGAATAGAGAGCTCTGAGGGCCAACAGCCTGTCCTTGCTCCAAAAGAAAAAGAAACAAAAGCTTCTTTTCAGGTGGGGTGATATTTTTAGCTAGAGAGAGAAAACAAAGAAGTGAGGTGAGGTCAGAGAGCAGGTCGATGGCAGGAACAGAAATAGAGAACAGATCTCTCTCCTTCCCAGCTGGTGCCCTGCTCACAGCAAGGTCCCTCCAGCTGGAGCAAAGCCTATCCTAGAAAATTTGGCCCCATATATGCTAAGTTTCTTTCTACAGCCTTTATTTCATAAGGGGTATTCAAGGCTCACTCTTGTGTCACAGTATTAGTTTAATGTACATTTATTTTGTATACATTATCTTTCCTTTCAAGCACTTCAATATGTCTGAAAATCAGAGGTAAAAAGAGATAACACATTAGATACAGTAACTCCCAAAGAGGCAGCCACGGTGTGAAGAACATTGAATTCCCATATGATATTATTATATTGCCTTCTTTGCTGCACAATGTTACAGTAAGTAAGGGGATTATCTGCTTGTCTCCCAATATATAGACGAGGAATAAAAAAAAAGAAAAAGGAAAAAAAAGAATTGCTTTTGTTTCAGTAGTTCTAGTCTGTTCACCCACAGGAAGACAAAATCCTGCCTATTCATAATACTCTCCTCCTGCAGCATCACTCTCTTTTCTCAAGAAACCACGTCTGTCTGGCCAAAGGGAGAAGGAGAAGGTAGAGCAAGCAAGGAGATGACCCAGACATTCATCATCCTATCTTACACAAGTGTCTCCTTTGTAGGGTACCAAGCCTTTAGGTGGTCATTGCCCTTCGGATGCTGGTACATCTTCCAGAACTCATTCCTACCCTGAGGGTTTTAAGTCCTCCCTCTTTGCTTCAAGAAAAAACAAAGAGGAGAGAATCCCAGAAACTGGAGGGAAGGCTTAGGTCCTGTAATAGGAATAAAGTTAAATTCTGATGCAGATATGTGTCTGTGACCATGAGAAAGATACAGGTAAAATATTTCTGTGTTTTTCAGATGTTCCTCCGGACACTAGTTATTGAGAGAAAAGCAAGGGGCAAGGCTGTCCCCACTCTCTTCCTTCAGGAAAGGACTTGCAAAGCAACAAGAAGAGCCTCCGCAGTTCTGAAAACCCACTCATCCAGCTTCAAGGAGGTGGAGCAGAGCTGGGGAGGACAGGCCAGCATGGGAGCAGCTCAAGAGCTTTAGCATCCAGAGAGCTGGTGCTGCATGAACTCCATCTACAGAACGACACCACCTCCAAAGGCAAACCGTCGCGGCTGGGTATCGCGGGGTAAGGAGCAGAGATCGTTTCCCAAAGGTGCCCGGCTCCTGCCAGGATCAGGTCCTTTCACCTGACATGCCATTCAGCCTGGTGCCTGACCTAGTAATTAAGATGTCCTTCCTTGTCTATTCAGTGTGGAAACCCTCTCCCTCTTTACCCCAAACATTAATTTAGAAAGCAAAATGCCAGAGTGACTGCCTCTCTCGTGTAATTTTTCCCCCCTTCAGATTCCCTTGCTTCCTTTATTTAGTGCCAGCAGAAAACAATATGGTTTCTTTCATTGTCTTCTATTAAGACTTCCAAGCGAGGGGGGAGATCATTACTGCTCCGGCGTGTGACGACATAATAGGCTCCTGTCCCAGAAAACAAAAGTCTTTGCAAGACGATAAAGAGACAAGTCCTACTTATGATGTCACTGAAAAGACAGTAGTAGAAATAAAGAAAGGAGGGAGGGGGGGGGAGATAAGAATAAACATCTGTATATTGAGAATAACAATAACATTTGTTCTGCCTTTTATTTCTGAAAGCTGCCTTAAATTGTGCCTTGTACAGAACAGAAAAGACTTTTTGTGCATGTGTGTGTGCACAGATGGATTTATAATAATAAAAAAAAATCCATTGAAATGCAAAGTTTAGGATTTCCCCCCTCCCCCTCAAAAATAAAAAGACCAAATAATTCTTGACAAAGAAAGCCATTCCGGTTCTATTTTTTCCCAATTCTCAAGTTCTGTCCCTTTTTTAACCATGCGGAGAAAAAGGTAGAATTCTTGTCAAAAGAGGAATGTGTATATTTCGGGAAATCTGCTTTAGATGGCATAATTAATAAGGCATGTGAACAGCAGGAATTAGACATATAGGAACTGATTTGCCTTTGGTACAACTCGGGTGACGGTGGAGTCGCTCCTCACCCGTGGGATTTTTCTGGCAGGACAAGGGTGGGAGGATGCTGGTTCACCCCAAGTCAGGGACACGGCGTGAGGATCCCTGTCCCAGAGCCGAGGGGCTGCACCTCAGCCGTGCAGGGAAATGCTGTGCAGGAGCTGCACCCCAGCAGCCACGTGGCTGCCTTCACACCACGGGATGCTCGAGCTGTGATGCTGTGAGGGCAGGACAGTGATGGTCCCAAACCCGGAGGTGGCTCCGATACAGCCACACCAGGGGCTTGTCCACACCTGGTCACAGCAATGAATCACGCTACTGGTGGCTTCCACAGGGATAATTCCATGATTATACCAGCATATCTGGGTTCATACCAGCAATGTTTGTCCCTCGGCTTAGAAAAAGGAGGGGGGAAATACAGTTTTAACAGTAGTTTGAGTTATATATTAATTTGCATATGGCTTGTTGGCCACCGGTTGGAAGGTGAGATCATAAAGTGCTCTGTGTTTGACAAAGAGGGGACCCAGGGCACTGCAGGGCTCCAGCAGAGCCGACGGAGGCTGCTCATGGGTCTGTGGAGATCCTACCACGGGAGGATAGATCTGAGGATGACAAACCACAGCCCCGTGCGAGGAGCAGCCCCGTCGCTTCCCACAGCCGCTGTGGTGGGGACTGCTCATGGCTGTTTCTCTCGGGTCTCCTGGAACCCCCCCAGAATCAGCCCCGTTGCATCGACTGCTCCAACGGCTATTTCTCGCTCTTGACGGCAGGGTTAGAACAAAGGTGGGTGTTGTTTGATAAACAGAACCAAACTCCACATTTACACCTGATTTACCTACACACAGCACGGTTATTCCTAAGAGTAGCCGTAGTGTTATTAGATCTATATGCGCGTGTATTAATAATAACAATTGTACTTGCAATTAATTTTAAAGCCCACCATCAATCTTTCTTAGAATTCAATCTGATGCACAGCCAGAGGGAAGGGACGTGTGCACTCAATTTCATTTTAACCCCTTCCTTTTTTGTTTGCCAACATTGGCCTGACGGTGAATAATAAACCACCGCGGCTATTGCATTTCCAGGCCAGACCTGAAGAGTTAAATTTGCCATTGCAGGGAGGCTGGACACCATCAAACCCTAAAATATCAATAAGTAAACAGAGGAGAACAATGCACTCCTCCCTCACGTGACTGATGTTACTAGTGGAATTAGGAATTAACTACAAGATTAAAGCCACCATTTTAATTCATCAGACAAAGCTGGTTATCTGTGCAGCCATCGTAAGCAGGTGGCCAGCTTGCTGGCTACCATGGACACAACGGCCAGTATAATGCAAAGTGGACCAGGAGGTAATAATTCAGCCGATAACCCCTGACACACTTATTCAGTTGCTAATTCGCGCTGCGTGCAGGAGCTGTAACCGGCGTTTAAAGATGTGCTATGATATTTAAAGCCTAATTTATTCTCTTTATTAAAAATGATATCAAACAATATTTCACTCTCCCTTTTGGCGAAGATTAACTGTTTATGATCCTTGTGTATTACGTGGGGCCATAACCATTATTCACGTCAACTCTTGGGCTGGGGCATCTGAGGCCCTTTAGATTAATCGTTCGGCGGTTATTTGTTAGCGCGGAGGAGGCAGCATGGAAGGAAACAGCCTCAGTTCCAAATCAACTTTATGCCAACTACTACAAAAATCTATTTGAATTTGATTCTTTATAATGACCTTTATATTTTGATGCTTTTTATCACAGGTAGAGAAATATTTTCAAATCTGAGTATAGAAGATATATTCTTAGATGTATTTTACACCCACTTTTCCATAACTAGATTATTTCTAAAACCTAAAATCTATTAGACCCTACACTAAGCAGCTACACTTCCCAGGTGGCCAAATGTTCAGCAATTTGTAAGATGCATCTTTGGTGTGAGTAGGCTACAAATGCCATGGTCAAGCTGCACCACCTGAAACCCCCCACCAAAGCCTGGAAGAGCCATTGGGCATCAGTGCATCCATCCCGTTTCCTTGGGGAATGGATTTATTTTGTCTCCTCTGGACTGTCTGGCACGTTTTCTTGTGCATCATCTTCCTTGCACAGAAAGCAAACTGCACTGCTCATCTTTTTGAGCCTACAAAGACCAGTGCTGATCCTCCAGGTAAGCCACAGGTCCTCTGAACTAGCCCAGTTGAAAGGAATCATAAAAGTCATATAAAGATGTGTGGAGAGCCATCGTAACAGCTCGGGAATTTCTAGGGAAATAAGGCTATTTCTTTTAGTTGCTTGTTGTTAATGAAACACCATTATTAAAACAAGTGAAGGAGGTGAAGTTTGAAATAGCAAAATGGAATCAATGTAGAAACAGTAATTAACTGCCCTTATAAAATCCAATGAAGAGAAGTGAATGGAAGTTATATAGCAAGGGAGCACCACCTGCAAGGGCAAACCAGAACACAACCTCCCCCAAACCTTCCATGAAAGAGAAATGGAGCATTAATGGAACAATACCACAGTGGGAAGAGACGTTCAGACTCCAGTTTAGACACTCTCACAGAAGCTGTAAGCACCTGGGACTCCCTTTGGCTGGATGTTGGTCTGCAGGATTCCAGAGATGGCTTCTAGCTGCCTTTATGGCTTGAAGACACTACGACAGTTAAACTGCACTGCACATCCCACGCCTCCTTTTCATTCATTCCTATCTCCAGATTTTCTAAATTTTAACCCACAGAGAGTGCTTTGATTTTTTTTTTTTTGTCTGCCACAAAACCCCCTGGGCTGTGGAGCAGTTCTGCTGGCTTTTCCTAAAAGGCGCAAAGAGCTTCCCGGGAGCAGCAGAGCCGGCTCCGGGGGATCACACAGCTCCATCCATCCCATGCCACTGCCAACCTGGAACAACTCTGGGAACTTCAGCCCACTGCACCAGTGCTGCGAGGGGCAGAACTGGGTCCTGGACTGGAAACAGTGGGACAGCAGGTGTTTTTTTTCCCTGTAAAGCTAAGCTAGATCTGAACGACTCTTACACCTCGGCACCTCCACGGATGTAGAGCAGCTGAGTGTCTGCGGAGCAGATCTGTTTTGCCTTGGCCTAAAGGGGATCCTAGTTCAGAGTCAGGGAAAGCAGGCAAACAAATGAGCCAGCAAACAGGAGCCCTCGCCATCCTTCATCACTCCCATCATAGCACAGAGCTTCATTTTCCTCTGAGCCAGAGCAATGCTAGTCAAAAAAAATTGAAGAAAGAGCCTGTAGCTACCTAATACAAACCCTGTGTTAGTGATGCTAAATGTGGATATATAGTGTTTGGATATATAGTGTACCCTTTCAGTCCCATTATTTAGTCCCCCTTTCTCATATTGTCATCTCAGTTGTGTGCATGGAGCCACCCAGACACACAAAGTCACCTGCACACCCATTTTAGGGGCAGCTTTGCACGGGCAAGTCACCCAGAAGAAGAGCCCCTCACTCTTGGTGCTGCAGAGGTGACCACACTCAAGCCAATGCTCATCTCATGCAAGTAGAAATTTGGTGCTGGGAAGACTTGGAGATTCAGTTTGAGATCTGGAGAACAAAATAGGTCCCTCCTGCTCCACACCTCTAAAGGGAGGGTTGGAGCTGGAGCTCCTGGGACAAAGGGGCTGTGGTCAAAGCGCTGCAGTTGGGGATTTGGCCCTAGGTCTCTCCTGGACTCTGTGTTTCCCCTTCCCATCTGTGAAATGGGGACAACTGCACTTTCCTGAGAGTACGACAGCTTATCTTGGAAAGCAACTGAGATAAATAGATTAAAACTGTGCTGGTGGAGAGCCACAGAGAAGAGGGTCATGCGACAGCCTATTCAGACAGTTCCTATTATTAATATGTAAAGCTGTCATACTTCATAAGATCACATCCAATGTAATCAAGAGGATTTAGTTCACTAATATAGCAGCAGTCACACTAGATAAGATTGCTTATAGGGATAAGAGTGTACATTTGTCGCTCCCTTTTAATTAAAAAAAACCTTAATAAAAGGTTGTAATGATAAACTGATAAGCAATTGCGTTCTCCCCTTCTCCCAGTAGGTTACTACACAGAACTCATCTTGCAATTAGAAACCTCCCATAAGACACCATAGGACATATATCAACGTTGGCTCAGCAGCAGAGAGTTACTGGTCACCCCATTTTCCATGTTCAATTGCTGCTAACTAGATTTTTTTTTCCCCCCACCTTGATTCACAAATTATTTTGCCAGAGAGGGAACAACCCAGAGTGAATTTATTTAACACATCCTGGTGTTATGACTAAGTGGGAAGTAAAATCCTCTCTCTGAAGAAAACTAATTGAAAATGTAAGGAATTCCAGCAGGACAGCCCTGCCTCATGCTCTCCCTCGAAAAGTAGAGGCTTGCTCAGTGGTGGCACTGCTAAACATCCCCCCGTGTTAGCCGAGGTGTTAAAGTCTATCTCTTCCCCTTTTCGGGAGATGAATTATAAAATGGTGTGATCCCGAGCTCCAGCCTGGTTGGATGAGAGGTGCGTGTCGATTTATACAACTGAGCATATACGTTCCTGCAGCAGCATGAAGAGGCATGCTGCTATTGAAATTTCAGATCATTTTGCAGCTGCAAACTGTAATAGCAGTAATAATAAACCAGAAGCTGTGCTATCCATTAAAAAGAACCCCCGACACTCCAGCGTGTTTGTTTTCCCTCTGATTTTAAACATTCAGCACCAGCTGAACTTCTTGTTCGCGACTCATTAAAAATGTCCTGCATCTTTTCATAGGGGCAGCTACTGCGGGTACCTGGAGGGGACAGCACAAGGCGGGAGGAGTGACAAAGCCCTGGGCTAGGTGTCAGCTTTGGGGGCTCCCTCCACCTCGCCCAGCCCCAGCCTCTCTGAGGCCAGGAGGGAGGTGGTGGCGCCTGACCCGCCTCTGTAAGGCAGATGCTTTTCTGCTCATAAAAATCTAGAAACTTTCGAGATGTCTTGGGTCTGAGCAGGCAGAGAAGCTGGCTGATGGTGTGCCTGTGTCCTGCTGCAAGGCAGGTGTTCATTTCTGCAGCACATGGACAGGCTCTGAGCCCGGCGGCAGGATGCTCTGAGCTCCCGCACAGGCAGAGAGGTCCACACGCAAAGGTCCTGAAACTCAATCTACTGTCTCTCACACAGAAATGACCTGTTTCGGGCCAGCAGTGCTGGTGTGTGAGACACAAGCTGAAAGTTTTGCCTAAAAGAGTCTCCCCTCCCCACGTGTCTGTGCACAAAGCAAAGCCCAAGCAGCCTCCGCTGCTCCTCCCCGGAGGCTCCTGCCTTCACCAGGGCACGGTTCTGCAGCTTCCATGGAGGGATTTCTCTGCCTCACGAGGTCTCATAAGCACATTTAACTTCATTACTCAGACTATGGAGGGAGAGCAAGATCTGCACGACGGTTTGTGTGGCGAGTCTGCGTGTTTTGTCCATGGGGAAAGAAAGATTTTCTTTGGGTTACTCAAGAAACCTCGCTCTAGAAGCAGGCGCTGGAAACCATCCCTCCTGAGTCCCCATTCCTAATGGCAGTGAGACGGGGCCACGCTGCCACTGCTGCAATTTAAGGATCCATTTGCCCGTTCCAGCAGTGCCAAACTGGGAAGCAGCCCGGGGTGAGAGGCTGCTGGATCCCCCGGGTGCTGCACCCCAACGGGCCGGCACCCTTCGTGATGCTCTTTTACAATGCTGGGCAATTCACTGAGTATGGTCAACCAAAAAGCTACACTGAACCTGAGAAGAGCACTATATCCCTATAAGAGGAGAGGAACATTTATTTATCAGTAATATTTTCTTGCTTAGCTTTTTTTTTTTTTTGAAGTGTGCCAAATTAACACAATAATGGCAATGTTGATTTTTTTTTATCTCTACTTTTCAGTGAATATGAATGCTCAACTCTGGCAGGGCTTAACTTTGTGTATGAAGAGGGAAAAAAAAATCCTGGTAAATATGTTGTTACTGATTTAAAAATCTATTTGTTCAGTAATTTCTGCTGGAGCCATCATTATCTTGCCAAAGCAGCTGTTGGAATATTAACTAGACACAGCAGTAACAAGTGGAATATAATTAGCACTCCTTGTTCCAGTGAATTTTCAGTTTTAACTAGGAACAATTTGCAATGAATCTCTGTGCTGTTGTAATTAACTTAACTAATGCACCGCACATACCGACGACTGTACCGGGTACTGTAGGAACTCACGGGGGGTGCTGCGGGTGGGGCAAAGGCACTGCCTCATTCCGGCTGCCTGGCACACACCCAGGACACCCCTCTCTGCCATTAAAGCCCGGCAGCGGATATTTGTGAAACCACAAAAAGGAAATTTCCAGGAGATACCAACGCCTCGCACTTGGGTTTTCCGAGTGTATTTTTGCGGCATGCGCTTTCAATACACAAATCATTCCCCAGGGGTTGAGACTAAAACGGTGAGGGCGGGCACACAATGCATAAAAGTGAGCTTTCCCAAGAAAAGCAGCTCCAGAAGCCCCATCCTGCACAGCTACGTGTACCATTTAACTTCTACTCTTTGCAGCCTCTGGTGGAGCAGCCAGAGAGGCTGCTATTAATTAAATGAATCACTGTTGCTGCACTGGTACCCACCAACACACCGGTCACAGCACGCTCTGGGGTTACCTCCCCTCTTTACCAACACGTTTCTTCAGCCACATTTCTCTCTCGCTGGTTTTTACTCTGGAGATCAGCATGAAACCACGGCCCTACAGTATTTCTGTGATGGACAAATCCTTCACGGGGCTTTGTCAGCCCCAGGGCCTCACTGGACCAAACCCTTGCCTACATCAGTTGGGGCTTAACCCCCACGCACTGCATAGAAACATAGAATCATTCAGGTTGGAAAAGACCCTTGGGATCATCGAGTCCAACCATCAACCCCACTCTACAAAGTTCTCCCCTACATTGTGTCCCCCAACACCACATCTAACCAACTCTTAAACACATTCAGGGATGGTGACTCAACCACCTCCCTGGGCAGCCTATTCCAGTGAACATCTGAACAGCTTCTGCAGACCAGGCTACACCTCCATCATATTCATGATGATGAGCTCGTCACGCCCTCCTTGCCAAAGCAGAACCCTCAGGGAAACAGCAGCAAACAGGCATGAGCTGCTTCTGAGCTATTCCCTCTTGTTACATTTGGAAGCTTCATGGTGAGACAACGTCTAAGGTTGACTCAGGCTCTGAGACATTGTTAAATAAGTGATGTGTTTGGGGAAGGTAGAGCCGAAGGCTTGCTGTTTCCTCTATTACTCTTGTCTCCCAACAAATTTGGTCTTGCTGGTGGGGGAAACCTGTCCCTGGATAACTTTATCCATGGTAAAGACTTCAGCACAAGGTGTCTCCACTGAGCGGACCTAAACTATGCACAAGGAGAAGAACAGAGACAATACTAACTCCACCTGAAAACACTTTCATTTGCCCTCTCTATGGTCAAGTTTGCAATCAGCTCTAATATGATTAGAGTGATTATCCTCCTGCACGTGTGTATATGTGACCCCAAAGGTAGGGCCAATCCATTGCTGAAGACGATCAAGATTTTCTTGCAAAATATCATCAGGCAATACTCTTCTTCTTCTTCCTATTATTATTATTATTTCAATGGCACATTTTTACTACCTCTAAATGCATTATCAGTGATCAGGACCTTCCTTACTTTTATTCTCAATAACTGACTTATAAAAAGACTCCTGAAATCCCATTAAAGGGCTGGCTACAGGCTGAGGACCAGGCTGTGTGTGTAGGACTTCTGAATCAAGACAACAAACAGGTCAGATTTGAAGAGTCCCATTTCTTTAAGTGCTTAGTGTGCTGGGAAGAGGAAGTTCATTTTAAAACCTCGGCAGCATAAAGATAAAACGGAAATAGAAAATAAAATAGGAAATCTGCTATTTTTACAAGAAATCAGAGTGCTACAAACAGTAAGCCACGGGGATACTTAGTCACCAGTATGGAGAACAAAGATTATAAAGAAGCAAGAAATGTGGCAGGGGCTGTAAAGAGCCACTTTCACTTCTAGAAATATTCTCTCTTGCCTGTGCTTCTTGCAGCAAAAGGGCACTGGGAGATGGTCCACCTTTTGGACATCTTCCTTGCAGCTTTGCAGACAGGAAGATACGCTCTGAGGGGCTGCATCACAGCCTCCTGCGTCGCACAGAGGATGAGCCAGGGGAGCAGCAGCTCCATGGGGGTTGCCACAGCACCTTCACGTCAGGTGTCAGCTTCCCAAACCCCAAGGAAAACCCCGCAACCCAAAGAAAAACCCCTATGCTGAGTGAAAAGCCCTTTGTCAGCGGAGGAGGCGACATCACAGAAGGCGGCAAAGGGAAAATTTATTAAGTTGTGCTGTTGCAAAACGCAGTTCTTGACATCTAACTCCTGAAACACAAGTGAGGTGGGCTCCTCTCGCGCTCTTTAGAAAGCATCACTTCATGCTTTCTTGTCTTTTTCCATTAAGATCCCACACGCGTGGCTATTCATCCCCTCAGCACACAGGAGCCAGATTGTTTGCCGAAGTGATAGATGAAAAATTCATTCTGTTTTGAGGATGTTTAAACATTCAAAGCAGGAGTGTAACTGGCTGCTGGGTAGCCAGCTTAGCAGTTGCTCTCCAGCTCCCAGTCTCTAAGGTTCAGGCTGCAAATTCCAAACCCTACTTGTGGTCAAATAAAATCATCAGAAATTTGACTCAGATTATTTTTTTTTCTTTGTTTTTAATAAGAATTTTTCAGTTTATAGATCCATCCACACTGTAGCATTTTACAATTTATTCTCCTGAGCTTGACTAGAGCTGCTGTGCATAAAGTAATGAAAATCTTGGAGTCCAAGGGGAAACATCTCTCTGTGTTTGCGTGTGTGTGTACACATACATATATTATTTTGAAAAATGAATTGACAGACACCCCGATGAGATCATGTTTGCAGGCTGAATTTCCTACCCCAGGTTTTTTTTTTTTCTACAAGGCTAAATCAAGACGTTTATGCTACGGAGGCAAAAGATGTGAATATCTAACTCTTCCCCACCCAGTACGTGCTCGCACACACACAAAGCCAAGGCAGAAAATCACATTGCTTTCTCAGCAGATACGTATTCCACCCCTGCAAAAAATGGTGTAATCTGTTTTCCCTGGAACTGGAATTCGTGATGTAAGGGATGCTGATGGCAGTGTCAAGAAATCAGCTGAGCCTCTGGTAATGGCATTTGCATGTTTGACTTTTTATTCCTCGGGCTTTATGATTTAAAATCCACAGTTTAATCTGCACCCACCATCTTGCATGTAGAACTGTAAAACACCCACAAATCCTGACACAGAAACAGCAAATGCTCTTCTCTATTGTCAGCCATTGCTGTCCGAGGCCAAAAGAAAGAGGTCACCCATAATAATAAGGTCAACCATCACCATGGTATCTGAGCACCATTTGATTTAAAGAATGCTGTAAGAGTCTATGGAAAATGTAGAGGCAGCAAAGGAAAGCACTCAGAGTAACTTCAGAAATAATTGCCGTGCAATTAAGACATGCCACCAAAATGAATATTTCAGATCAGAGTTCGTCTGCGGAGAGGTTGCTAGCGTTATAAAAGTTAGAGGCATTTAGGCTTGATTAGGGTCTCGTATGCAACTCAGCAGCCAAACACACAAAAATCAATGGATTTCTATCAGTAAAAATCCTCTCTGAGAGGAAAACCTTGCTGAAAGGGACATAGCCATGCCCATCAGCAGCTCTGAAGCTTCTGGCATCAATGGGAGGCCAGCACTGCCCGGGATCAAGCTCTGACACTGAAATATTGCTGGACCACAGGAAGCAAAGGAGAGGAGGGAAGATGGAGATTTTGGAACACTCTTTTCACAACTGCATCCCCATCCACAACAGGCAGCACCTTCAGCTGAGTTCCTTCAAGTTTCACCCATTAACTGCACGTGAGAAATGGCACCGAGGAAGGCCGGTGTGATTCCTTTTGTTACCCTTGTCTCCTCCAAAGGGACCTTTGTTTTGGCACTGACAGAGCAAGCGCAGAAGGGCTGTGATCCCTGGAGCACCCGCCGCAGGGGCCAGCACCAGAGGGGAAGGCAAGGACCTTCCAGCAGGCAATGCCCAGGTGAAGCTCCCTGACCCCATCGGGGAGCAGTTGCTGTATGAAAAATGATGGTATTTCTGCTAAAATAATAAAAGTAAAGGGAAGGTCCTCAATCCATCCCCCTACACCCACTGCCTGGCTAAAACCCCTTTTCAGCCCTGAGCACCTTCTCCCCATCCAGCGTGGGGCAGGACAGACTCCTCTCTCAGCAGAGGAGCAGCCCCCGTGAAGCCAGCCAGGCTTAAGGACAGGTTTAAAATGAAAATTAAGCATATTTTGCTTAAATCCTTAATGAGTACATGTTTTGGTGAAGGGGATCCACTCTGGCAGCCTGGTGGGTCCAACCCCAAAAAGCACTGAAGGATTACGAGCACAAGTTAACCCCCCCCCAGATCTCTCTGGAGAAGCAGAGGGGGAGCAGCTTTCGGAGGCTGCTTTCCCCAAACCCCACCACAACTCTCAGTCTTGTAAGCAAAGAGGAGGCTGTTTATCTACCAGAGGCGAGGATTTATTTTCGAGAGGGCAAGTGCACCTCTAGGGAAGACTATTTTGGTGGTTAATGCCGGTTTAGCAGCACCGTTACATGTCGCGCTTTGCTGGTACGAAGCTGTAAATATGGTTAAAATTCTCATGGTTGAAAATCAGGGGCGATGCCCCCCCAGCCAGGCAGCGGTCCAAGCTGAAGGCAGACAGGAGCACGGGGCAGCTTTGTTGCCTTTTTATGATCCCCACCGTACAGTAGCCTTTGATGTTTATTATGAAATATTATGATTTAAGTGACTACGGTGGTTCATGAAAAATGACCCCTGTAAACGCTGCCTGGGAAACTAGATTCAGTAAATTAGCACATTCCTTAACACGATCCTCCGAGCTGTACATTGTATGTTAACTTAAATGTGCCTAAATGGGCAGTTCAGTAGCCTATACATAAAATCTTTAAATGATTATCCTATTAAGGACTATTATTGGAGTGGTTTAGCCTTGTGCTGTATCATTTATGCAAATGAGAGAAAACCTGAAGTTACTGTTACTTTTAGACAAAGTGCAAATAAGCTTTTCATTGCATATTAATGAATTGCTAATACCACGGCTCTTCCGGACCCATCTTTATGCAGATTATAGTAATGCTGTTTGCACAGTTGTATAATTTGAACTTTTTCATTTTGAAGCGCCTACGCTAAGATTTAAAAACAAAAGCAAACCCCGTATCCTGCAAGTTAAAACAAACAAAAACCCGAATACTCTTCCTACAGAAAGACAGAACTGATGCTGGGCAAGAGCGTTCTGCTGACTGCATTTTGTGTTAAATATATCAACATTTTTTTTAGGAGTTCAGTCTAAAGCTTAGCAGATCCAAACTGCAGTTCAGGAAAGCGTTTAGGAACAGACTGCAACCCATCCATATATTTGATATTAGTCTAAAATTTAAGTACATTTAAATCCCACTGGTCGCAGTGATGTGCTGACATGGGTTTCAATGTCTGTCTGAAGGAAATATATTCTTCATTCAGGACTTCAGAGAACACATCTCATCATTGGACACAATCATGCAACCCCTTACTCTCAACTCACACGAGCCCCTGTGATACGAGACCCCTTACGGCTGGTTGCAAATTCCTCAGGTATCAGTCAAAACCACAACCAAAAGTGTAAACGCTCAGTGGCTCCAACGAGAAGAGTCTCAGGTCCACAGAGAGAAATAGAGATGATGAACGTGATCAATAATGACTGTAACTTGTTAATGGAAAACAAGAAACTGCTTCCAACAGTAAGAAAGGTGAGAAGAAATATATATATACACGCTATTCCAGAGAAGTAATAACGCAGGTTTATGTAGCTTTAGCAAATTTGATTCCAGAAGAGAATCAAGAAAATTGCTTGATGGAGCTTAATTTTTTTAGATTTGCTTGTTCTATTTTACTGCCACCTGATATAATAGCTACACAGTCACTAATAAAAGTTATCCTCGTAAAACCATCTAGTTCATATTTACAACACTGCATTTGAATAAACACTAGAAAAAGAGTCTTGCAGGAAGCAAGCAGCTCTTTGGAAAACACCTTTTAGCACAAAATGGAGGAGGAACTGGCCAAAATACAGGCAGGAGTGCCATGTTGGGTTTGGGTTCCTTTACATTCATGGTTACAAGGAGGAAAAAGCCTGAATTTTCAAGAGGTCCCACCTTCCACGGACTCCCATGGAAAAAAGCATCCCTTTCATCTGCAACCACCGAACTACATACAGCTTATAGCAGCCTTCCAGTACCTCCAGGAGAGATGGGGAGGGACTCTTGATCAGGGAGTGGAGCCATAGGATGAGGGGGAACGGGTTTAAACTGAAAGAGGGGAGATTTGGATGAGATATTAGGAAGGAATTCTTCATGGTGAGGGTGGTGAGAGCCTGGCCCAGGTTGCCCAGAGAAGCTGGGGGGCTACCCCATCCCTGGAGGGGTTCAAGGCCAGGTTGGAGGGGACTTTGAGCAACCTGGTCTGCTGGGAGGTGTCCCTGCCTATGGCAGGGGGTTGGAACTGGATGATCTTTAAGGTCCCTCCTAACCCAAACCATTCTATGATTTTATATACAAAACCATCTGAGGACCTTAACAGCAAAAGTACGCGTCTTTCTGTTACCACCATCCACATTTACAACCTCCTGAGGCTGACAAAATCCCAGCAGTGGTCACAATTCAGACAGGTGTGGGAGGTTCATCACCATCTTCTGTGTCCGCCCGCTTCACCTCCACCCCTCAGAGGTTGGTATTTACCCTAGATCATCACAACCGCTTCACAGCCATTACCAGCTAGTCAGTAAATAACGCGTACGCTGTCTAAATGCATAACGTACAAATGCTCAAATACATAATTAATGCGGGTTTACCCTTGAGAGCTGTTGTTGGTCTCCTGGGTAAGTAATAGGTCTTTTATTGTTTAGACTTAAAGATCTCTTGAGCCTCTTTTAAGGACGTGCTTTGAGCAGCTAAGAGAAGAAAAAAAATTGTGCACAGGAAATCTATAAGTGACTCCATTGGCAGGAAACCAAACCTGCTCTGCCCTGGCAGGTCTTCATTGAAGACAAGTGAACAACAAAGCACTCTGCTTCTCCTCTTGCAGAAGACAAGAATTTGAGTTAAGAATGGAGGCACAGGTCTGACCTTACCTTGAGGAGGACCCCATCCCACTGCTGCCCTCCCAGGAGCTAACGGGACCTTGCAGAAGGGCTCACAACCAGCCCTGCAAGCAAGGAGAGGACTCTTGAGGTCTAGAGACCACTGATCATGAAAGGAAGCTTAATTTGTACCAACAGCTTAAAGGTAAAAGGGCATTTCTGTTTCTTTGCTAATTCTAAGGAGCATCCAAGCCTCTCGCCATCCTGATGTGGAAGGATTACAGCATAAAATTCCTCTGGGGCATCCGGGCAAACCATTTCTGAACAGTTCTGTGAAGCCACGGGGACCTTCTCCAACTGGGCTGGGCAACCACGTTCAACACAAGAACACAAAGGGAATTCAAGCGACGATGCATCACAAGTGGTGCCTTAACACCATCCTAAAGACCCCACACAGGTTTGCAAAGGCTGGTGTGGAGGGCAGATTCCAGCTCTCACCACAGGCTTGTACAATAATTACCATTAGTATTAATGAATTTATGAGAGAACATCAAGGGGGAATATACCCCAACGTATTTAATTTAAAATCATAATATGAACTGCAATGCTGCGTACAAACACCTGACACAAATAGAATTCAGGCCCCTCCTACTTTATAACAATTCTGGGGAGGTCAATAACTGTTTTCAAATACAGATAGCGTTGGCTTTTGCATTTCCTCTTATAAATGATCAAATTAAATTTGCACCGTTACTTCATTTGGGCTCCCCTCCTTTTATATTTAAAACACAACGTTATTATAGACTTACTTTATGGGTAAAGTAACCAAGAACAATACAAGCGTCATAATGAAAAAGATGTGCAGCATTTTACACTGCATAATAAATGTGTGTCCATATCAATGTAAAACATACAAATGGCAATAATTTAACACTGAATATTTTCTGCCTTTAATTAAAATAAACTAATAAAGATTTCAGAGATGCATTTGCTTTAATAGAATGCAGAGTTATAATTGGTGACCTATTTTAAGCAATTTAATTTCCCATGACCTGTTTTCCAAATTAACATAGTAATAGAAGAATGTTTATTGTGTTTGGGAATATAAGTTTCTCCTTCAAAGATGTCATATGCCTTTGTGATTTGATTTAAAGGTGTATTCTTTTATTAAAATGTTCATATAAAGAGCTTGTAAATTATGTAAATGTTTCTTTTTATGGCATTTAATGAGCCTAGAATTTTAAATCAAAGCACAATCAAAGAAAATAAACAAGGACATCTTGAAGATTCAGAAGATCACTTTAAAAAAAGCATTTCAGCTAGGTCATACCAAATTCATTCGAATCCCCTTTTTCTTAAAGCATTTGTGAGCACAGTTTCCCCAACTATTTTATTACATTTGTGTGCTTTACATACACATAATGACACCCACACACAAAATTAGGTATTTTACACATACAAGTTCAGTCTGCAGCTGTTTAGAGATGGCCCTTTTTGGAATCTCGTTAAACTCCTGTGTGCCAAGGGCTGATTAGGTGTTATTTAAAAAAAGAATAAAAAGAAAAAAAAGAAGATATTCCCTTGTGTGATTTTGAGGCACCTGAATTATTCACGAGTCGCAGGGGGGGCCCATTTCCCAGTCCTGCCACCTCTGCACCAGCGCAGCCGGGAGCAAGCTCAACCCACCACGACAACACAGCCCAAACCCAACAGCTGGGGCTGACTTTTAGATATTAAATCCTCACCTTGAAAGCAGGGTGCATGGACAGCTTTGTACATGGTAGTCTCACAGATTTGGTGAGAAAAATACCCCCTTTTTTTTTTTTTGTTAATTGATTTTAGCGAGCATTTTAATTTTCTCCCGATCCTTATTCAGTTTGAGGACAACCTGCCCGATAAAAAGGTAGACTGGAATCCTTCAGGCTGAGGATGTCCATGGCAGAGGACAGGGGAGATCCTGTGGGGTGAAGGTGTTGTGGGGACCCAGGTAAGCCCCTGTGCCCCCCCTGTGTGGGGCAGCTGAAACCTCTACCCAGGTAACCAGCCCAACAGGAGCATCACGGGAAGACGTGTCCTGCACGTGTCACACTGGAGGTAATCCTGCCTCTCGTTATGGGATTATGGAGCAATGATTTACAAGGCTTTGGAAAACCTCCAGTTCATTCGGGGCAGGGGAGGACAATACAAGATTAAGGCCAAAGTATTTTATAAAAACAGGAAAAAAACGTTTGTTGCCTTCTCAAATGCAATGTAGGTGGGAGTCTCTAAATCATAGGGAGTAGTGGAAATGCTTCAAGGGGCTATGCAGGGTTAATGAAATACATCACCTCTGTACAAAACCAGTTCTAAAGTTTTTTATGTTTGTCACGTTGAAATGTTGTAAATCAACCTTCATTTCTGGGAAAATGAGCCACTCCCCAATTTTTCCTGTAGTTCAATAGGCTTAGAATCATAGAACCATAGAATCGTCTAGATTGGAAGGGACCTTAAAGATCATCTAGTCCAACCATCAACCTAACTCTGACCAAAATAAATAAATAAATAAGCAATAAAAATCACTAAACCATATTCCTAAGGACCATGGCTTGCTCATTATACACATCTATGAATGCATCTATATATGCTTGTACACATTTTACAATTTTAAACTGAAAGAGGGGAGATTTGGGTGAGATATATGAGGAAGAACTTCTTTGCTGTGGGGCTGGTGAGAGCCTGGCCCAGGTTGCCCAGAGAAGCTGTGGCTGCCCCATCCCTGGAGGGGTTCAAGGCCAGGTTGGAGGGGACTTTGAGCAACCTGGTGTGGTGGGAGGTGTCCCTGCCCAGGGCAAGGGGTGGGACTGAATGATCTTCAAGGTCTCTTCCAACCCGAACCATACCAGGATTCTGTGATTTTACTGCCTATATACATTCCCACAACTCTGCACAGCTCTGTATATACACACAAAACGTATGGTAGCTCAAACAGCCCCAGTCATGGCTCCTATAAAGTCTCATTCACTCTCCACAGGACTGCATCATCTGAAAAGGTGGGAGAGAGGAAAAAAAACCCTCCAGAGAACAGACTCTTTAATGTACCACGGACGCACGTGGCCTGCTCTCTAGACCATCTCCAAATCACTTGTGAAGTGTTGGGGACCGAGAAGGCGCGTGTTTAACAAGAGGAAACTCTCGTCACGGCGTTCGTGCCTCCGTAAATATGCAGAGGAGCCGAGTGACTTTAACGAGGGGTCAACTGCTTGACTAGAGCGCTCGGTGACGAGCAGGACATCAACACCTAGACAGATGACAGCCTCCTCCTCCAGCTCGTCTCAGTTTCGTTAGGGCTCAGACAGCCGCGTGGCATTATTTTCGCAGTGCGTCCCCGCAGCAGAGGAGATGCTCTCTAACAGCTTGTTATAGCCCCATCTGTTAAGAATTTACAGCTAATGTATCTTATACCACGGGCTTTGGTAGGTAAGAAGGAAGCAGTTGGCCTGGTTAGGAGATCTCTGCGCCGCTCTGTTCGTGATCTCGTTGCCTGATACATTTGGTTTAGTATTTTGGGGAATCGGTATTAAAAATATCAATGATTCATCCATCATTGATAAACATGCTGAGATGTTCAATAAACATGCTTCAGCAGCAATAACCCTATGTACGTATATATAGATAGATGAATAGGTCTCCTACACGTGTTTCCACCATGATTCCCTCAGAACAGCCCAAGATTTAAGATATTTGATTCTCAAATCCAAGTTTTGTACTCTGACAATTAAAAACATGCGATGTTTTAAAGTGCAGGGTCTGGGGGTTGGTGGCTTCAGGGTGCCCACCTGGACGCCTCGGCCAACCCCCACTGTCCTGGCTCCTGGAAGCATTGGGAAGAAAAGGACAAATCCCCCACTGTACGAAATTTACAGCCTGTTTCTGTGATATTATTTTCTCTTTATAGCCTTATTAAAGCACCAAACAGCTGAAGACTCTGCTGGGAAGACTCAGAGGAAATGGAATGAAATGGCTTTTAGTGGAGAAAGGAAGACCAAATCAATCTTTTCCTCCAAAGACTAAAGCTGACCAAGTTCTGATTTACATTTGCCTGTTGAGTTGAAGTTCTCCATCCATCTGGACCCCCAAAGCACCCGCTGTCTCGGGGCTGGACACAGCCTTTACCCTCAGACCCTCAAACTGCCCACCCGACCTGGGAAGGAGCTGTGATGATTTGTCCCATGTCCCTCACCCATGAGATGCAGCATGTCCTCCCTGCTCCAGCCACCCCACGGCTCTTGTCAGAGAGGAGGAGAAACAGGGGGGGAAAGCACTAAAACAGACAATGAAGAGAACACTTCAGAAGCCTATCCATCAGGGATCTTTTAAAAGCATTGATTTCTAAGCTTCAAGAGAGGAAAAGGGAGGGAATAATGTTTCAAGAGAAGAATAACAGCCCCCAAACCACAGACTTCAAGCTGCCTGAATTTCCCATTGCCTCTGGGAGCGGCAGCCTGGGATGGCTGTGGTTTAACACATGTACTGCTGGATCCCACCCCAGGATGCCGCCCCGAGACAAACCCACCCACCTTTCTGCCTTCCCATTTTCTGGAGTCAAGAGGCCCAACGCTGCTCTCGCATCACTTCCACCCCGGGGGCAATTCAACCGGCTTCTCTCAAGCACCCTCTGATAGAAACAACCCCACGTGGAAGCCAAACCCGTGGCCTCCATTTCCTTTTTATGTTATATTTCAAGGCTCTGAACTGAAGGGGAGTGTCTGAAGATCTCGGTGTGTCTATTCTTTATTCAAGGGGTAAGTGGGAAAAGCATTTTGCTGCTCTGGGGGTGCACAGTCAATGATCTCACCAGCGCGTTTCAGAACGCTGCCGAGTAAATGATAGGCAGCAGGGATTTACAGGGAACCCAGCTCATCAAAGTACCCGGTGACGACACGAATCACACGAACGGAACTTGAGTGTGTCACTCCAGCATCTCAGACGGCACCCTTGTGCCATCCTGCCTCTCTTGAATATGTGCAACCAGTTCACCTTGCCCCCCAACTCTCCCCCACTGAAAAGCTGGTGCTTTTCTGGTCCATCTTCTTCCCCTTAGCTAGACGGGGAACACCGTACACCACCATCCAACACCCTACACCACCACCAGCCACCCCTCAGACTGCCTGTTCTTCCTCCAGCCTAGCCCCATTCCCACCCCTCTGCTCCTCCTTCAGTCCAGCAGGAAAAATACTGCTGAAAGAAATCATACCGGATTCTATTTAGGACCCAAAAAAAACGTATTTCTGTTGTTACCAGCCTGGAATATCCACCCAGCTCTGCCTTGACCTTACGTGCCTTTGGTTAAAGGGATGTTCCATTATTAATCCAGCTTAGAGCTGGATTAACTTTTAAAGATACAAAAATGCCCACAAGCCAAGTAAGGTGATATATTTTTGGCCGGTTGGAGCTGGCAGGCTGCCGGGCAGGGTTAGCGAGCATCTAGAGCTTAGGAGAGGTGCTTTTAGATATAAATCCCAACGAGAAAAAAAAAAAAAAAAACAAACACAAAAAACAACCCTAAAATAAATTACATAAGTAAGTAACAGCCAGCAGGTCAGGCAGGACAGTTAATGTCCTCCAGATATATTCGTGCTCGATGAGAAATTCCCACTACAGATGGAATCTGCTCAGCCTGGAAAGCAGATTCACCTTCCGACCCGGCGACTTTGATTTTGAAAGGGGAGGGATGAGGCAAAGGCAGGGGGGAGAAAAGGTAATTCAAAAGAGGAAAATAAAAACATACCAAGTAGAAAAACATTTAAGGGCTGACCCAAAGCCTACTAAAATGGATGTCAATGGGAGGTTTTTTGTTTCCCTCCTCTCAACAGACATTGGATGGTGTCCCTAGAGAAGAGTTCCCAAATGAAGCATCTAGAATCTGCATTTGGAGGCTGAAAAATCACAGCGATTGCAGCCCCCCAGGTATGGACTCTGCCTCCTTTGCTGTTTTACTGCATCTACTGTGGGGTGGGCGCTCCTGGAAACCAGACCTGACTGGCAGGAACGTAACCGGGCCGAGAGCAGAACCCTGGTGGTGATTAGTGACACGTGGATTTTCACACGCATCTGCACAGAGAGAGCTGAAATACCTTCCTAAGACACCCCCTCACATTGGAAATAGGGTATTCAGATTTGTAAACACGTTTAGAATATCAACCATGCATCAGCAGAAAGGTAGATTTTAACATGTCCTTTAAAACAAACTCCTAAATACTGTTAATGTATGTCTCTCGTGGAACTGCACATCTCTAGCCACAGCTCCTGCCGGCTGCAAAATACAAATCCAACGTGTTTGCTTCCATCGCTGCCCCGGGAAGGGATTTATGAGCAGGATACCTGCCTTTGACGAGCACAAGAGCGAGGGGCTGAGCAGAACAGGAGAGAGGAGACGTTACAACACATCTCTTCAGATGCTCAATAAAACAGAAGCTGTTGAGCTGTTACTGTTTTGCTCATTGCAATAAAGCTCCTTGTTTGGCCCTAAAAGGAGACAATTCTTACTAGTTTATCTCCATTACCATATATCAAAAACGAATAAGCAAAAATAGTCAGATAATGAGAAAAATTACCTTTGAATAAGTATCAGATAAAAAGAAATAGTTAGGATCCGCCATGAATTATTCAAGCAGCTCCAAATATAAATTGCCACTAATAGCAAGACGAGGTCTTGTCTGTCTCTGTGTTGCGTGTGTCCTGCAGCCACCCAAACAGCACGTTTCACCGGGGAGGCTGCGTGTGGAGAACTGCATTGCCTCGGGGAAATCCAACTGGAGACAAGGGTACACAGGGTGGAGTATGCTCTTCTTCGCCCTGCAGATCACCTATATGTATATATTTTAAAGCCATTTTGTGCAACTAGAATCTGTCAGCTTGCAATTTCTCTGTTGAAAGCCTGGCTGCTACATCCAGAGGGCTGCACAGAAAATTCTGCAGCCCAGGGGGAGCCTGGGTCCCACAGCCAGAAATTAGGGCTGGAGAGCTGCAAGGGAATCTGTGCTCTGATACAATTAAAAGTCATTCTTCACTAAACAATTTCGTTACTGCAATACTGACCGTTACTTAGATGCACTTGGAAAAAAAAAATACTGGATGGTGGCTAAATGTGTGTAAATCTGTTTATAGCAATAGGGCTGCACTGCACAGGTCAAACAGCAGAATTTGGGATGAAGACGGCGGCGCTGGGACTCGTCCACCTTTTCTAGGACACAGCGTGCAAAGGACGGGGGTAACCTGTGCTTTTACTTGCGTGGAGCTGCAGGGAACAGAGCTCCTGTCCCCTGCCTTCAGTCGCTGGGTAACTCCACTGATGCCCGATGAAATTAGAAGGATGGAATGCAGAAATACAGCCTCGGGAGACCCGTTATCCTGTCTGAGCCACACACCGTGCCCCGGCATCCCCATCCTGGGGGGTTCCACATCCTCCCTCCTGCTCCCCTTCCTTCCTCACCCTTCCCCTCAGCTGCTCCTTCTCTTTAAAAATTTGGGTCACCTTTTTTCACACCGGCACAGCTTTGCCCAATCGAAGCTGCTTTTTTTTTTTTTTTTTTGCAGCTCCCCAGGGTAGGAATAAAGGGAGGATTGATGCTACGGGGAGAACGACTGCTGTCCTTGCAGAGGAATGAAGCTCTCTCCGTCTGGGGTTATGTGGGTGGGGGGGAATATAGAGACAAATATTTATAGTGTTTCCTTTCATAATATTCCAGATAAAAGTTGAGAATACTACAAACATGCAATCTGCAGAAATGCACTGTTTCCCTTAAATGCATGCGGGAAGGTAGAAGTCTTTGCTTTCTGAGTCTTTATTTTTATTTTTTAACTATCTCTTTTGGTTTTTTTTTAAAAAACCAACACCCAACAACGTTCTGCTGCTTTGAAAGCAACATCCATTTGCATGTGCCCACCGCTCCAGAGTGTGTCTCTCTCTGCCTTGCCCGAGGAGCATGTGCCTCGCTCGAGTCCCTACGGTGAGTGGCAGAATCTGCCATATGGAGGTCACCTTGTCCAGGTCCATAAATAGCTCTTTTTCCTAAGCAGGGAAGGGAAGGAGCTACTGGGAGGAATGAGAGAGGAGGCTACCTTGCATCCGTGGCACTGATTGGTGCCAGGGTTACAACACGCAGAGACTTGTCATGCCAGCAGCAGCGATACCGTCAATCTGCAGGCACAGGAGTCACCTAGTTCCACCGCGAGAACATGTGCCAGCCAGTTTTTCATTTCAGTTTTCACACAGGGGTTTGGATGCCTTTCAGGAGTTGAGAACACATACTTCAGGAAAGGTGTCCTTGGGGAGATGACAGCCACCCACACACCCCCCGGCCCCAGGCAAAGGGCTTTTGCTGCTTAAGGACAGTGGGGTCTGCCAGGTTGGTGCCACGCCGTGGGTCAGGGCAGGGGAGGGATTTTGATGAGGTGAAGAAGCAGCATCGAGGCATCACAGCCTGAGCCCCCCCACTGCTGCTGAGAGCCGTGTAACAGCTCAGGCACGACAACACCACGGCCATCAGTCAGCACCCCAGGTTGTGGCAAGGACTTCTCCTCCACGCACCAGCAACTGGAGGTGGAGAGATCAGGATCTGCAGCTCGTTCAACGAAGCCTTTTCGCTTTGTTCGGCTTTCAAGATACCAACAGCTACGAAAACGCTGCAACAGAAGCATCTGATAGCCAGCAAGGTGCTCAGCCGGCAGCAAGGCAATTGATACCTTCATTTAAAAATAGACTGGGATATGTCACCTACTATTGTCACGTCAGACTGGCTTTCACAGACCAGAAAGCACACTGTCATGTTTCCATTACAACATCCCGGGGAACAATACAAAACTAATGACAATATTGCAAAAATAATGTTCCCAGCTAAATCACAGGATTTTTAAAGCGGGATGGAACGGGAGGAGGAGAGAAAGCTCTTTCTTTGATTCCAATTCAAAATTATTTTGCAGTGTAAACGCTTCCCACAGTGCCCAAAGTCTGAATTAGCACCAGCTCTCCTTTTGCCCCAAAGTGTTTAGCGGGTAAGTCATGTCAGGATATAAGGTTAAGAAGGAGGCATGAGATCTTGGTGCACTCAGTTTGTGACTTTCTGGATGGTGGTAACCCAGCCACGACCATCCCCTCGGGCGGGCGATGCCAGCGCTCCCCTCTCCATCCTGCTAAGAACGATCCCCTCCCGTTTGTCAGCAGAGGAAGGGGAGAGCACTTATCCCTCCACGACATCTTTTCGCATCCCACAGGCTGCAAATCCCCGGTTTGATCTTGTTCAGTGTGGAACATCTGACACGCCTGTGATGGGGAGGCTTTAACCGCTCTTATTCCTTCTTATGATACCCATGACTATAGGATTGGATAAAAGGGATGAACAGATGGATGGATCACGTATATACACTGCAAAGCCTTTATCCTTCGCTAGGTGTTGGTTTAAGCGATGCACAGTATTTTTAAATAGCCTCTTCTCTTTTTCCTTTCCCCTTCACAAGTTTTCCTCTATGTTCCCTCCCCTCGGCAGTCTCTTCCCCCCTCTCCCATACACACACTTTGAGCTAGAGTCTTGATATAAGAAAAAAAAACACCCACCACGAAGCAGCCCTAAGCCAGTGTTTCCTTTGTCCTTGCTCTTTAAAAGCTGTAGTTGCTGCTCAGATGAGGTAACGGGCCTCATAACACAAGAAGTATGTTTTTCAGAACTTAATGTCCTCTGCCACAGATGTTGTCTCTGCCAGAGGCTTATTAACACCTCAGAAGAGCAAAGCCCTGCCCACAAAGGGAAGGGAATCTAAAGAAGATACACAAACAAAGGAGGTGAATGTTAAAAGCAGCTAATGAGGGGGAAAAAAAACCCTCCACCTTCCCATCACGGCACTTCAGAACAAGTAGCATTGCCAAGCACTAAGAACCTGGGGATTAAAGAGACAATTTAGGAAGACTTGATGTGGGGAATGGAAATCTCCTGGAAGACATTAAAAGAACACAGAAGATCAGCGCATGTATTTGAGGAAAAGAAGAAAAACCTAGAAAAAATATCTATATACATATATGGACAACTTTGCAAGGACTAACAGAAAAGCTACTCTGAAATAACCAGGCATGTTTATTTCCTATAAGGGAAATTTAAATTTGAAAGGAAATTGAAACAGGGGGACATGCACAAAGCGGTTTCGTTATCAAAAAAAGATGTCCGTTCAAAGAGACTTACTGAAAAAGCAAACCTGTCCGTTTACAAACCTTTTTATTTAAAACCAATCCTCTCAGAAACACCAAGAAGTACTCAAATAAAATATCCCCTTGTCTTTCTTGCTTTGGAAGTGCTGTGTGTTGCTTTTGAAATTATTTCCCCCCCTCAGTGCTACACCCGGTCCCCTTCAGCAGCAGGGTCTGGGTTCCAGCACCTCTACCAAGGTTAACCCCACACCCGGGGGTGCAACGGGCATCCCGGGGGGCTCCCCACCACCTCCCGCATTGCAACGTGGCTTCTCTTCCTTTTTTTCCCTCAGGCAGCCAAAAAGTGATGCAGGTGCCCCTTTCCACCTTTGGAGAGAGATTGGGGAAGCTGAGACAGATCGCAAAGGCCAGGATTTTCTCTCTAGAGCAAGGTCCTTGCTCGGAGACACGTGTCACCAGCAGGAATGTGGCAGAGGTCTGGGACCAGACCGTGGAACAAGACTTCTGGTATGAAAAATGGACGGGTAAGAAGTAATTACAGGGCCACAAAGATCACCAGAAATAAACAATAAGTCAGGACATTCAAAAGGGCACTATGACTGAGATCAGCCACAGCAAGGACAATAAAATCAGCCCCTGAGATTGTTGCTATTTAAAGAAATGTTTCATATGGAAATGAACAGCCCATAGAGGGATGAGCTGGGTGCACAACGTGCATAATGTTAAAACTGCCTGGCATTTATCCCCAGCACAGCTCACTGAGGCTGTGGGGATCACAAAATAGATCACAGAGGTTAAGAAAACTCAAGGGGTTAAAAGGATTCAAAGAGCACTTAAGTCAGGTTAGACACTCCCCCCAGTGCCACAAGAACTGGGTGGTAATTAAAGACCTTCCATTAAATTGCATTCACCCATTCAAGGGGAGACAAACTTTTAGCATGGTCTTGTACTTCCTGCCTTTTGCATCCAAAAAAAGCCAGTTCATAAACAGAAATTATCCTGAACTGCTCCAGGAGGAACTGAGGCTGCAGTGAACATCAAACAACCCATCCCTGCAGAAGAGCTGCACCATTGAGATGCCCATGTCCAATATCAGGGCTGTAACACCTCCACATCGATAAAGACACCTGGAGGGGACAGTGCTGTTACCCCCTGAGCGTAGCTGTTCATCAGCCACATGGGGGATCATCATTTTTGGTACTCTGAGTCTCCAGCACAGCCACGTTGACAGGTCATGCCCATGAAGAGGAGATGGGCTGCATGGAGGGAGTCCTGGCTTCACCCCTGGGTCAAGAATCACCTCTCGGGCACTGAATACCAGGAAGATTATAAATTTTCAAACTGTCCACCCCCCTTACACGATCCAGCCCCAGTTTTGTCAGCCATCCTTGCTTGTGTGGGGCTGAGCCAGAGCGCAGGATTAGATCAGGATCATTCAGAGGGCAGGAGGATGCAGTTTGCTTCAGATGGCGCAGGCTTGGACTGCAGTCAAAGAACTGAATCTTCTGCAGATTAACAAGCTCCACAGGTGCAGGGGAAGAACAGGCTCTTCGAACGCAGGAGGAGAAAAACACACAGTATGGAAAAGTGCCCACCGCCCGACTCGCTAGTGAAACTGTTAAACAACTGCCAGTGGGTTTCCTGGAAGGAGGTCAGGAGGAGCAAAGGTGTGGAAAGAGAGAAAGCAGCAGCCGCCGGTGTCCCACAGGAAGGGAACGCCGGCCAGCGCCAGGAGATACAATCTCATCCTTTGTGTATTTTGCAAGTTGCCTTGTTGGAATCAAAGACCGTAGAAAACCAGTTTGCGACATAATGCCGGGGACAGAGCAGCACCTCCCCGTGTCAGGGCTGTTTCACAGAGTGGGGCTAATGCACCTTTTGTCTGCCTAATAGTCCTGCCAGCACCGAGCCTTTCCCACCGGAGAGGCTGAGTTATTTCATGCTGCAGACCCTTTGCAGGCAGCCTGACAACAGAACGGTCTCTGCAAAGCATTACGGAGCCACCACGGCACTTCCCAAAGCCTTTCCACCCCGTGGAGAATGAAGACCGTGGTGGGGAAATACCAGCTTCTCAGGGAAGGGGTGTGAATAGCTTCAAGTGGGTATGGCAGCAAAAGCAACGCGATAATAAGAAGGAAGAGCTGCTGAGATTATCAGTTCCTGGCATTATATTCCCAAAACACTCCCGAAGCCTCACAGCTTCCATATGGCTCATCAGACACATACAATAACACGATGGCTCGGAACATTCAGTCCTATAGAAAGGAAACAAGAAATGCAGACACGTCCTTGCGCTCCCGCACACACAGAGGCGGTGCCGGGACCCGCAACGAAAGGGAGGGGAGTGAATTCTGCCTCCGAGTCAGCCTCCTCCAGGCCTCCTGCTCACAAGTTCACTGTGAACATCAAACCTGTGGAGAACACACAAACCTATGTGCTGCTTCCACATGGGACACCGATCCCAGCGAGCCACGTCTACGCAGATGACCCATTTGGAGTCTACAGCGAGGGACATCTACACAGAGAACATGATGGAGAGATTGTGCAAGCCCAAGCTCGGTATCGCTGCTCAGGAGGTACCACCCAGCACTTCCCCAGAGCCACGGGTCCATGTCAGCCTGATGGAAATCCTGCCCACAGCAAACCAGAGAGCAAACCTGTGCTAACGACTGAAGGTAGTGGTGGCTTTGACACAAAGGTGGTGGTTGTCACATCCACCTCCATGACAAGGAACGTGGCCCTGTCAAAGTCCTCATCCCCCTGCGCTATCAACACAGCAAGGTTTTGAAAGAGCAGAAGGTGTTCTTAGCCCTGAGGGGAAAACATGGTTGTTCCCTGGAGCTTTCCTAGAAGATGTCCTCGTGTGACAACCCTGGCCCATCCCGGCGCTGCTGGAACCATGGTCCCTGCTCACTGCAGCATTTCAATTTTCAGTCTGAGGAAGGATCAGGCCTGTAGTGAGCTCCAGAAAAAAACTTCTCAGTCATGGCTTGTAACCATGAAAACTCCTTCCCCATCCTACTGAGGCTTAAATAGATGCAGTTTCAGTTTCTGTGATTCTTTTCCAAGACTGATAAGCCAGCATCCGTATTACTTGTTTCTCAGTCATCTGGTCCCCAGTTTTGAGAAACTATTTCAGTTCTACAAACCTGGCCTGCCATCTTTTTCCTTCTATGAGGCTTTAGAAAGAAAAAAGGATGAATCACCTTTTTCTTTATAACTTTTCCAAGTGGGGGGCTCCTTCACACAGTCACTTACTTGTAGCATCCATTGCACCGTTCCTTCTTTGGCACCTGCAGTTTCTTTGATGCTTTCTCTTTCCTCACCGAGGGGCTTGTTTATTTTAATTTTTTATAAGCAAAGCCTAATTCTTAGTTTTCTTGTTAAAATCCCTCAACCAAGCTCCTTGAGGAGTAAAGCAGGCATAGAGCAAGTTAATGAGAAATTCTCCCTCTACCCCTGAGGACTGAGGAGGGGATAATTTAGGTAACGTTCGGAACCAGCTCTGACCCTTTTAAGGCTCTCCGGCATCGCTGCGGGAGGAGGAGGAGGATCCAACTGCCCTACATTTTCCTTGTGGATGCTACCACGGCTAACAGTGCATGGCTTTTCTCCCAGGGCTCTCCCAAAATGGTGTGAGCAGAGCTGGGTGGAGTGGGAGCTGGACTGGGAGCACCGGGACTGCCTGCGGGACTACAGGCTCCTGGTGATAACTGCTAATTCCCATCACCTCCCTCCACTGGACACCCAGAAAGCTGATGACTAGTTATGGCACCTTCTGCTGGATGCGATCATCTCGTAATATCCTAATTAGCAGATCAGATCTCCTCCTCATCATGAGCAGCGACCAAACATCTTCTCCCTCTGCCCAGGACGGGCTCTCCCCCCGCTCCGCTCCGCCGCGCTCTACCCTGGGAAGCGTTTTGTGATACTTTGGATCCCTTGTAAACCGTATTCTTCAATTTGGGCAGTCTTTCAACTCCCTGAAAGTTAACACGTTGTTTTCATTTCTTCTCAAGTACCTCAGGTCAAAGAAAGACCTGTGTCAGTGGCTTTAAAAGCCTAATAAAGTCTTTCATCCACGGACCTGCTTCTGGCGCAAAGTCAGGGAAAACAAACTAAGTCATCGAGTGTTGTTCAAACTGTCAGATCCTTTTCAGCATGCTCTTCCTGCCAGCCTGTTCGTGTGCGTTTGGGGGCTGGGATGGGGAGGAAGGGAAAGGAAAAGAAAAAAGAAAAAAAAAAAAAAGAAAAAAAATCCTATGGCAGAAAGCCCATGGAACAACTGGCACCTTTCCAAAGCAGCCTCCCCCTCCCGGCCCCCAGCCCGCCTTCGTGGGCACAGGCGTCTGCCAATCTGTTCTGCACACACACACACACACACTCTGCACAACACAAGCCACAAAATGACTTTCCAACAACTTTGCTCACAAGTGCCACTCTACTCCCAGTTTGGCACCTTGCGCTTTCTCCTCGCCCCCCCTCCGCCTCTCCAGGCTTTGCCTCCCAACAAGCTGGACAGGTTCCAGTGTTTAAAAGCCCATTTAACCACTCCCTTTTGTTTAGAAATGCTAAGCCTTGATCTGATTTTATCGACCCTGCCCTGCCAAGAGGAGGAGGATGCGGAGGGTTTCTGAGGATCCTGCAACGAGCCTGAAAAGCTCCAGGAGCCCTTCAAGCCTGAAGAAGGGCTTTTGCCCACTTTGCAGCAGCCCCTTGCTATTGAGAAGCCCCAGAAGGAGAGCATGTACCATTCACCGGACCACACAGGGTGGCTTCCACTCTTGCTTTTGTGCACGTTTCTCCCTTTAAAAACTTCATTATTGGCATGTTTAGGAGCCAAAATTCCGTGCCATGCACGGCTGGCACTGGCTTTTGATGGCTAAATACTTCTTTACACTCTTTGCCTTGGTTCAGTGCTGCTCTGCCCAGGAAAAGCAGAGCGGCAGGGGAGGGAGGCGAAGAGGCAAGAACAGGACTTCTGCTCTGATTGACAATTGTAATCTTCCTGGGTATTGTTAGGAGACATCCTTCTGCACTTGATAAACCCAGCATGATTACATGAAACATATCCTTTTAAAATATATTTCTCTTCTCCATAAAGCAGGTAAAGCCAACTGCATTTAGAGCTAATTTCAGTTCCTTTGTACAGTGCAGCATTTGGATGCCCTCTTAAGGATGCGAGGTTTGAAAGTTTGCCTTATGAACATCCTTTTCTCATAACCCCAGAGAAGCTCTTAACATTAGTGATAGATAGGATAGAAGGGTAGATCGCAAGTCAGAATCATAGAGCTCTGGGGTAATGGGAGACCCTTCCCAAAAATATATATCTCCCTTTTCCACATGATTATTTCTCTAAGTCAGATTGGAGAGGAAGAATACACACGCTCAGCCAGTCACTTTGTGTAGAAAGATGTAACCCAACTTGACCACTAAGATCACCAGCCACGGGAAAAGACATTTTGGTCTAAATCTTCATATCCATCATCCCACCAGTTCTGTGCCACTGCTGGTCACGGTGCTGCTGAATAGGGGGAAGAATTTAAATGTCCATATAGCTGCTCTAAATTTGAATGAGTAAGAATACTTGCTCATCTTTGGCAATTTACACCAAGCAAGGCTCTCTTCATGTACCCGGCAATCTGGAGGACAGAGGCTGTCTCTCCTTACTGACATGTTTTTAACTCTCCTGCACTGACTCTGCCCTTCTCTGCTTTTCATTTCCCACCAAGGAGAAAACATAAAGGGAGTAACGACGAAGCGGCTGCTGTGGTCAACAGAAGGAATAGCCTGATCCAGAGAGATCCTACTTAAAAGTTCAGGCAGAAACAAAGACTTACTGGCATCGAGAATAGCGGAGAGAACCTGGAACAATGTCACTGAAAAACAAATTACACACAGACACTACTCAAGCAACTTCCTTGGGTCCAAACCAGTCAGATATATTTGATATCCTGCAGCTTCAAGGAGGATAACAGGCAGCTGAGTGCTGCTGCTGAAGATCACGTTAGCCCTACTGGATTATTCAGGTCATGCTAAACAGCAAATTCAGTGGATTAAAAGAGTCCTCATTCCCGCTGTGCAGTTTTAACAGTCTGCAAGTTACACAGACGGGCTGAGGATGCTCTGTACGATGCATGTCTTGTGGAGCACTTTATAGCCAGACAAGCTCAGCAAGGGGCATCTGCCTTCCTAAAAATTACCATTGACCCATTCCTGTTTAGGAACATTGAGAAACCGACGGACTCACCCAGCAGCTCTGTGAAAATCTCTTTGCCAAGCCATGCAGAACTCACTTTTGTGTCTGCAGTGTATCGGCATTGTATTACCATGACAAAACCAAATTACCACCATTGAGGGTAGCCTTTGCTAATACAACAGCCCCTCTGTAGTAATATACTCATGTGCACAAATGATAGCACAATGGAGGGGATGTGTAACCGCTATAGGATCGCTGTGGTAGCGGCGAACGCTTTTTCAGCTTCTCTCTTGTCTTACCCGAGTCATTCTCCCTCCAGGCCTTGAGTGAAGTTCAGTGGCACTAAACTTGCCTAACACCAGTGTGATGCCGTGGCCTCACGTTCACACACCATTCCTGCTACAGAGCAAAACCAGAACGGACCCAGCTGTCATTGCAAAAATATTTTTGGGGGTTTTGCTGCGTCAAGCACTGCCCTGGGTCTCCTCACGGGTCAGGGAAATCACAGGTGTTCCTGTACAATGACCAAGATCAATGCGGTACCAACGCGACTAATACTGAAACCACCCACGGTAATTAAGACTGTTTTTCAGACGTCAATTAAAAAAAAGGCTTTTGTAATCGTTACAAATGAAGATGTTGTGTTGCCTGGGAAAGGAGGTCCTGGGACAGGTAGAAAGAGAAGCACCCAGCTCCTACCCCATGTGCTGAGACCTGCCCAGCACACATCACAGCCAAAGCTCCCCGGAAACGTCGCGTTGGTGGTCATTGCTCCACGGCTCATTTGAAAAAAAACAAATCTTTCAATGGGGAAGGGAGCAAATAGCAAATAAATGAAGTAGTGGTGCTTCTGCTTGATTTTTCAAAATACCCACTGCCAAGGTAGACACCCAAAGTGTGGTCTCTGATGTCTAATATAGGTATAAACTGTGCGGTTCCCTTCCCTTCAGGGGGAGCAGCGATGGGTCGCCCTTCTGCCCCACTGCCCATGATGGAAATTACTTGTAGGAATTAAATATCATTGAGACTTCTACCTTTGTCAAAACTGGTAGAAATTAGCTGACAGGCTTGAAAAATATTATGGAAGCTGATAGACAGAGACACCTACACACTACTTGGGATGGCACTGAACTGCTTTCCTGAGAAAAACTAAGCTAGAAATTAAAACGGTCAGTCCCTGAGAAGGTCAAGACATGGATATGAGCCTGTTGGTAACGGGCTGACAGATTCCTCGTGGAGGCAGACAGCTCTCCTGAGACTCAATGAGCATCATAAAAGAGAAGGATTTGGTTTAGAGTAAAACTCTAAATCATGCATGAGGGTTTAGGAGGACAATTCTACCTAGGACTAACCTCAACCAGCAATTTCACAGACACAATCAGCACATTATGGACGCAGGTCCCACACTGGCACTCAAACTAGAAGCAGAAGCAGTTAGTTTTCCACCCATAATTATCATCTTACTGGAGTGTAAAGTCAGGATACAACAAAACCAAAAGACAATCATAGTCATAACAAATCTAACGTTACTTTTTGCTGACATAATGACAGCGCATCGTGCCACTGTAACAACCTGACAAAGGATTTTTCACAAAAGTTTGCAGAGATTCCTGAGTATTTTTTCAGCTAAGACAAATCACCAGAAGCTCCCACAAAGGACTTCTCGAGGGTAGGAGATGGTAAGGCTGAACATTCATCACCAGCAGATCAGGGAGCAGATGGAAAAACCGCAGTAAGAGGTTGCACCGAGTTTGCTGTTCCTTTAAGTCGCTGATGGATTCACACATGATGCAACCAGACACAACACAGCACTTGCATCTTCCTGCATCAGTGATTCTGCAGACATAGATCTTCCCACCCTCCTCTTCCCCCTTCCAAGGCCCAGACGTATTTTTTGTCTGGAACTGGATACAATCACTTTCCGCATACAAGCCCAGCAAAACAAAACAGCCCATTTTCAGTTCACAGAGCTGCCATGGCAGAAATAAATATTATTTTGTTTGTTGGGGGTTTTCTTTCTAGTTGCTGCCGTTTTGTTTCCCAAAAATCATTGTTCTGCAGAACAATTTAACAAAACACATTCTTCCCGATTCAAGACTTTGCATGGTAGCTGGGTTCTCATTGAAAAAGCCAACCCTTCCAAGCCAAAACTCAAACTTCTCTGAAATCTCAGCCTCTAAAGAACTTCCTAAATCACTAAGACAAGCTCTGAGCCTCCTTCCAATTTCAGCCAGAAGCCACCAAACATAAGGTCAATGCAGCACTGCCATGGTTTGCAAGCAGAAGACAACACCCTTGGGTTTGCCTCTCTGCTCAGAGCCCACCGCAGCTGGGGGCAGAAAATGGGCCCAGACTAACCCGTTCCTCACTCCCAGTCTGAACTTTCTCTACAACTGGTATCAGCATCATTTGTGGGGCACGGCAGCACCCGTCTGGGTGATGTCCCCAAGAGTTTAGAACAAAACATCTAGCAGCACAAGAGTCTTGCACCAGAAGCACGTTGCTTGACAGCACTGAATCAAGCCAGGAGATGAGCCCTCCTTGGAACAGAAACCTGTTCAGATTTGGCTCTGTGATCCTGACATGGACTCACCAAGCTCAAGCACCCACACAGGAGCCTGAGCTCTGTTTGCAGGGGGCAGCTTCAGGAATTAGCAGCCGTTTTCTCCTCCTCTCTCCCGTCTCACTTCAATTGCCTGATCTGGTGGTAATTTTCCTCTCCCTGGTGCCTCCCTCCCCAGCCTTTCCTTCTCTCTTCCCACCCTGTCAGCCAATGACAAAAATAGAGATGAGAAAAGACACAATTGCATAAAAGAAGGGGTTTTTCCATCTTTAATGGCAGAGGGGGATTGCTTTGCGTGCCGCCTCGCTGCAAAAGCGTGGCAGGTTGGGCCGGTAAGATTTGGAGGGGGGTTGGGGGATGCCTGGAGCAGAGCCTGCCCCTCCACCCCCCGCTCCCACCTGCTCTGCCTTCGGCTTTATCGAAGGCACCGGGTGGGAAACGGTACCAGCGACGATGCTTCGTGCTTTTCTGAGCAGCCTTTGTGGGGAGGGAGTAGCCCTATCAAACCTGCCCCCTGCGCCGTGGGGTTCACCTTTGACGGGGGGACCTGGGGAGGAACATTGCCCTGGTTGGGCCTCACTAATAAAAAAGCACGTTTGTGCTCAGACACCGGCCCTGCGGCTCAGCAGATACCACGCTGGCTCACTCCAAGGTTAGAATCCGTTTAAAGAAACCTGAGGTACCGACGACTAAAGAATGAAGGAAAAAAAACTTAATCGATGCTTACCTTGTATTTTGGCGGGTTGGGAGTTTCTTTTTCCACTGAAACTGGGCTTCTTGTAGCTGGAGGAAAAAAGAAAAAAAAAAGAAAAAATATTGTAAGGACAAATCAAAAGAAGAAATTACATCAGCATACAATTCTTAAAAAAACCTATTTATTTTATGGTTTATTTTGATTTTTGCTTAGAATTACAACTGATGCGATTAAACTTTGCAAAAAATATTCATCACAGGCATATTCTCATTTTTGTTGGACATTAGTGGTCTAATCTCTATTCACAAAGCTGCTCCTCTCCCTCCAGCCCTTCCCTCCTCACCATTTGCCACACGTGAAATTGAGACTGGTCCCAGAACTGCTCTGGGACAATTCAACATATTCACCTGGGCAGTTTAGCACCAATAAATATCAGTACATATCACCAGTATGGTTTCCTGTTCCCCATCGGGGCAATTAAAACCACAGAAGGTTAACAAGAGATGAACCTCCAGGTACCACCAGCACAACTCCCAGGATGACCTCTCGTACCAATCAGGGCAAACTCCCCCAGCTCCACCAACACCGTGGCAAACTCCTGGACCACTTCTGAGGGCAGAGGTGGGTCCTCTGTGCAGCTCGTGCTGCTTGCCCTTGTGAGCGGGTGCTCGTTGCCTTTTATTTCTCCTCCGGGCTGATTTCCAACCCGAAGGTCCATCCTCTCCTTCATCTCTACACACCCTACAGTCATTTGCACCAGCACAAACTACAGTCAAACCAAGGGAAAGCCCGGAGAGCGGGCACCAAGCCCATGGCACTGCCAGCCCGAGGGACAGTGTCACCGTGCTCAGCGTTTGATCCTACATCCCACACACACAATTCATTGATCATGTCTTTTCAATGGACCACCTACAGCTCTCGAAGTTTAACAAGATGGAAGCAGAGAGACACTATTCAGAGATATGAATCAACAAAATATGATCACAAAAATAAAATTATTCCCATTATGTTTTTTTTTAAATAAATACTACTCAGTCAGGCTACATAAATTATTTTTGCTAGAGTGCTTTGGTCTGGACTTCTTAAATACATTTGAGCTGTTTCCCAAAACAACTTTTTTTAGAATGACTGATTTATCAAGATGAAAAATTTCCCCTGGAAATTCACTGTAAATATTTTTTTAACCTACTTTTCTTCCTCGCTCCCTCCCCAGGAGCTCTTTGTCTCACATCAGTGCTCTGCCACTCGCAGATCCTGTGAGTCCTTCTGCCTCGATGCTTCTTGGGATAAAATGATCTTTACCAGCGACTCTGATAGAGCTGATTTAAAGCGGCCTCTCTTGATTCATGCATTTCACAATTCCTCTCTCGCCTCTCTGCTCTTGCAGCTCGAATCACTGCTGGATTTCATTTTATTTAAAAAAAAGTAAAACAAACAAAAAAAAACCCTACCCAAACAAAAAGGAACCTAAAAGGCATCCTAAACCCCTCTCCCCCTGCAACTTCCATCTCTTCTTGCCAGAAATGACCCCCAGGATCTGTGCTGAGGGTGGCAGCAGGGCTGCCCGAGCCAGATGGGAGCTGCTGAAGACCTTGAGATCAAGCCACCAGCCTTCAATTGTGACATTTGGTCATGGGTGGCAGATTTCTTCCTTTCACACTTAAAAAAAATGCTGAAAACCGCAGTAGTTCTGTTTGACAGGGAATCAGAGGCTGATTAACCTTATCTTCTTATGTGCAGATGCAGATGTTGAGAAACCATTTCCCACCCACGTTGGCCATAACTGGCCTTTGGACCGTTAGCCAACACACCACGTGCTGTCCCGAGCCCTAACCCCTCCACACGCCGCACAGACCTCTCTGATGGGCTTTTGGTGCCAGCCAGCACCTGGGAATCAGGGGAAAAGAAAGTTTACTCCTTCCTGTGCAGCCCTACAACTACTCTGGAAGCCCTGAATATCCTGAATATGAATTTTTAGCATTGTTGCAAAGCATTTTCCTGATGGGTCAAAAAAAGTGGTCCCCTCTCCCACGCCGTGCTCCCCCGGGTGTGATGCTGGGCCAGCGGGACCTTTCCCGGGACAGAGGGTGGGAGGGAGGACAAGGATCCACTTCTTTTTTGAAACAAGGAGGATCCTTCTTCATGTGCTTTTATTAAACCTTGTGCCTGCACCGTGAGCTCAAAATGACACTTTTGAATAATTTAAGATAACGATAATAGAAACATTAAAAAAACTCTCAGAGAGACCAAACCCGATTCCTCTCGCAGCTTCTGAATTAGTTGTTCGCTTGTAGCCACTTCTGCTCTATCTTAAGAGCCATAACAAAAAGCATGAGAAAAGGGAATATTAGGAAATTACTAAGGCCTTTTTTTTTTTTTTTTGAAAGCACCTACTGCCTGATCTCCTGCAGTACTATTTCTGGATGCCTGTGCAGCTTTCATCTTTGCCCTGAGTGTTTTACAAGACACCTCGCACGCTCACAGCCCGAGCCCAAAGAGGACGGGTTGTTTTTGCGCATTTTCCCCCGCAGCTGTTTTGTTCCATCCCAGACGATGCCTCACTGGGTCAGGACTTTTTTTTTTTTTTTTTTGGCTTAAGGGATGAGCTTTATTTACAAGACAACATTAACCATTTGGATTTCCCAGCTCCAACATTCCTTGCAGGCATTCTGAATATATTAGGATTTTTATTTTTTTTTCTTTTAAATTCTATTTTTAAAACTAGGAATGACACAGCTGGGGACTTTGCTGCTTTTTTACTTTCCCGTTTTTGCTCTTAGGAAGGCAGAAACGCAGGCTACTCCTAAAACAACACCGGGATCGGGACATCATCTTTTTCCCCAGCAACATCTGGAATATTAAGAGAGGGGAGCGGGGTGGGAGTTGCGTTGGCGGAACCAATCTCCGGCAGGAGCCTCCCCCCGCTCACAAGGAGGGAAAAGCAGCCGGGAACGTGCGGAGCAGCAGCCGCAATCTCCGCTGCGTGACTCCGGTTTCATGCCTGCACTTCTCCATTGATTTATGGGGCAGCTCGTTTCCAGACCCACCTCCTCCAGGAGGAGGAACTTCAACTCCGTGTGAATAATAGGGTCCTATATCTCTTAAAGCAGTCGCTGCTTCTTTCCAGGGTGGGGAAGAATTATGGCGAAGAGAAATATTTCTCCTCCCTTTGGATGGGTCTGGAAATGAACTGCACAGACAGAGAGCGGGAGCATTTTGCTTTTTTTTTCTTATTAAAAAAAAAAGAAAAAAAAAAAAGAGATGTAAAGCCCATAACCTAAAACACAGCTCGAGACGATGAGGAGGAGATCCCACAACCCACTCCCGTTGTTAAAGCCGCACAATGGAAGACACGCACGCCTTCCGCCCATTCAATCTCTGCCTTACATCTATATATCTATATACACATGCCCCACAAAGGCATATTTTCTACGGTAAGCCTATGGATTACTGGCTCAGGCCCTTACAAAAAAAAAAAATAAAAAAAAATGTTGCCAAGGCAACGAGCCAGGGGTTGCTATGGCATCTCGGAGCCGAGCAGCTGGGCCAATCCCCGCTCCCCACGAGCTGGGAAGGCGCAAAGCCTCTAAATTTAATGTCAGTGCGGAGAGGAAGGGAAGCTGTTGAGGCATGCATGATGCTGAGCGTGCGCTTGCTAAATGCGGACAACATGGCCCCCATGATTAGGACCAGCACACTAATGAATATTCATTGGGCTGATTAAAGCAAAGTCAATTAACTACTTGACTGCTTGATTTTTTGCTGGATTTTAGTCATCTCTTTTAACCATTTTGCCACTGGGGATGCTCTTGTTCTCCCCTTCATCTCCCTCTTTCCTCCTCTATATTTTCTTACACTGGCAATTAGGGCTCAGATATATTTTTTTTTCCTTGTCTTTATGCTTTTTACTGACAATAACCCATCCTACTTGGATTTTACGGCTCACTTTATTTCACCAGTAAATCATGTTCTTCTAGGGTCACTGTCTTCCACTACTGTTGTAGGTAAGCCAGAAGGTCACAGATTTCCATCAAGTTCTTAAATCTCACGTGCGATTTAATTCAAAATCCCCAGCTAAGCAATAATGCTGATTTTCTACTTCACAGTGGGATTCTCCCTCATCACCACAGCCCTTTGTTTTATAACACAGGGAGTTGCTGTGAGGCAGGTCAAGGGCTGCAGAATATGGGGGGTTTTTTTATTCTGATTTGTTAGATCAGGATTCCTTTAGATGGATGACTCGGACCGAATGTTCTAGGAAACCTAAAGGGATCCTAAAATAAAACAACAATTCATTAAAAATGGTTTTCAATTTAGAGAGATGACTTTCTCCCAGTGCAGTAGTGATGTAATAAGACTGCGAAGAGGACTGCATATTTTATAAAGATCATTTTTCAGAATGTGCCTGCAAACTAAAACATGTGATTAAATTAAAAATAAATGAAAAATTGTTGGCAAAAAAAAAATAATTCCACATTTGCGAATTCAGCCCTTACAACCTAACCTGGGAAAATACATTCATTTTCATCATGTTCTTTGGCTTGTTTTGAAAACTCTCTCAGGTTCTTGTATTATGTATACAGAACTGTGTCAGAGAAAGATGCATTTACATGATAGTTATGACTCTCCTGGAGGGGAGTTATTAATAGTTGTAAGTAATATATCTGATGGGTAAAGCAGAAAACCTGAACATAATCACCCAGCATTTGGGCTCAGGTATTCGTCAGCAATTGAAGTAAAAAGGTGCAGAAAAAGGCAGAATCTACAGCAGGGACAACCCTGACTTCCAACATTGTACGTGCAATTCAGCTTCCTGCAGGCAAAAAAAAAAAGGGATGGTGGGAAAGTAATGGAAGAGGAATGAAGCGAGACAGGGTGTAACTGAGTGGGGCAGGTCTGCATTATTTTTAACTGCAAACTAAAAAAAAATAATTAATTTCCATTATATAAACTCAATGGACATACAGGTTGTTCTATTATTTTGCTGGATGATGCACATATTTATGTGGTTTTATATACAGTCATAAAAGCCTATATAGAGAGAGAGTCATAACAGTTGCTTTTCCAGCATGCCACTAAAATGTGGAAAACAGGGAACTGCAATGCTTTCCTCTGCAAGTTGTATTCTGGGAGCACTACAAGCCATCCCCCTGCGAACTCGCTGCGTGTCCATCATCCCTCCGTTATCCCAACTTTTAATCTTTTCCTTCCCAAGCAAACGTGTAGCACCTGGTTGTGCTCCAGGAGCTCGTGGGGGTTTCACCCTGTGCTGAAGTCTCAGCACGACTGGGTGTGTGCCTTCCCGGGTTGCCGAGATGCCGCCCTGCTTTTTTCCAGGGCTTTACGTTTCTGCCATCAAAATCAGAAATCTGCATAGCAACACCGAGCTCCGCGGGGTAACGCGTTTCCGTCACCCAAATTTGAAGAAAACCCACCACAAATAATTACCTATTTGCAAATTAAAAAGAGCAACAAAAGAAAAGGAAGGGGGACGTGTTAAGCTGCCACGTTCAATCAAAAGAAATATATATATTGGGAGCTCTTTTTCAAAATAGCACATTTTCATCTGCGTGCAGTGGAAATCTCTTCACAGGGGGCAATATGCAAACATAGATGTACAGACACAAAGAGAAGTAGAATAATTCCATTCTTACAAAAAAAATATATTTAGATAAATGGATTCAAATTTTAACTGGGTCACAAATGAAATGTAGTCAGCAACCTACAGTAGAGAGAGAAAAAAAATTAAAAAAAAAAAAGAAAAAAAAAGGACAAAAAGCCACCCCAGAGCCATGCAACTCAGCAGTCTGTGATTGCTGGTCAGGAGAGGCCACGGCATTAGCCAGCCAGGGTGTTGCAGGTCAGGATTAAGACACATTAACAAATTCATACGGAGGAAGCTCACCCAGCACCTGCCCACAATTCACCAATTCTCTTCATCTCCCTTCCCTGTGAATCAAATTCTCTTTTTCTACTTGGAGGATTTTTCTTTTTTCTTTTTCTTTTTTTAAAATAGTGTTATTCTGCGTAAAATTTGCATCCCTGAGCCGTGAAACGCATTTTAGCTCAAAACCTACACAAGAGTAAGAACTACACAATTATTGTGCTTGTATTGTGAATGATACCGAGATAAAAATAATGCTCAAAGCCATGTGCGTGTGCTGTGCACACACAGATAAATGACAGTAAACAGCATCTACTCTCCTTCTAAGATATATGGCAAATTCTATACACTGTTAAAAAAAAAATAAATCACAAAAATGCAAACCTGGAATCTACATCTGCCCAATGGAAAATATTCTGACCGCAAACCCATTGCAGGAGCAGTAAATTCAGGGTTAAGTCTCTGGATTCTTGTCTGATACTCTCAGCCTTTCATCATGCCTCTATGAATTTTTATTCCTGCACTCTGGGGTAAATTAAGGCTGATGGTGTCAATACGGAGTTTTGAGCCCTATTTCGACATTTCTTATGTTTCGCCTGTTTAATTCAGACCCTTTAAGTTTTGGGTTTTTTGTGGGGGGTTGTTTTTTTTTTTTCAACAATTTAGGAGAAGGGCTCAGGGTTTTGTAATCCGCTTTTGAAATGCCATATTTTCCAGGAGGCTATTTCCCACTGAACTCAGCCCCCACCCCCCCAAGTCATCCGAGTGCATGTTGTGTCAAGGCAGTGGCCATTTTCCCGGGCGGAATAAATTCCTCATCGTTCTCTCGTAGGGAACCGAGGGCTGATCACCCCCTTCCCTCCAAATCTCCAGAAGCAGGAGGACCCCAAGGCTGCAGAGATCCACAGCTTTTACATTGCCCTGCTCTTGAAAAATAAAAAAAAAAAACCAAAAACAAAACCACACACCCCCCTCCCTCCAAAACCCTTCAGGAAAAGCCTGATGCGTTTGAGATTAAAAAATGTGATGTGTCTGGGATTAAAGCAAGAGACGTCTGCAGGCCGTGCAGTGCTAACCAACCAGAGGAGGTATCTAATGGCTGATACATGGGATTGCTGGAACAATATTCCAGTAGCCGCCGCGTCCCTTCCTCCCCGCACACGTACCCCTCCGTGCACACGCACACACATGGTATTTCTAATAGGATCTCTTCTCCCCTCTCTCTCTCCCCCGCTTTCACAATCTGTCGCTCTCCAATCTGCCCACTCTGCTCTATTTTCCCATCCAATATTTCCCCCC
>JAHREE010000329.1:383553-410437 GCA_033628505.1 Tringa tobata | reverse complement strand
ACCTTGCTCCCTCCAACACCCCCTTCCTCCAGCTCCGGTATCGGCTGCCCCAGCCCCAGGGCTGACTTTTGGGTCCGTGGACACTCAAATGCAGCAGACTGGCCAAAAAAAAAAAAAAAAAAGGCTAGAAAAAAGCAATTTCTCCCCCCTACTACTGGCACTTAAATAACACGGTAACTAACTAGCTCCTCTAATAATTTGGTGCTGAAAAATCAATTTTTCATAGCGATGGGCTACATCATTAATACTCAATCTTACTTGGCGCTGTTTTATCAGAAACTTTACAAACAAGTTCACTATCGCTATCTCCGCTTTGTGGAGGGGAAGAGACAGCAGAGGGAGGAAAAAGGCTGGGTCAGAACTCCCCAGCAGGCTGGTAGCGTAGCCTGAAATAAATTAGGTCTCCTGGGTTCCAGCCCAGTGCTCTACCCATTAGTCTCTGACTAAGAAACAAATGCAGAGAGGCCAGGAAATGCGTAAATTGAAGCAACACTTCACCGTTCCTTGTAGTCTGTAGAATAATTACTAGATGCAGATGTAGCTAGAGGTGCCTGAGGCTTTGGAGATCCCAGGGTTATATTTATAAGCTCTGGCTTTTCCTCCAGACCATCCTGCTGCTCCTCTGCCTGGTAGGAACTACTCGCTCTGCCTGCAATTTGGCCCCGACTTGGGAAGCTCAGGACACAACCACATCTAAGCAGAGCAACGGGTTCAAGGAGTTCAGGGGAAACATCAAGCTTTATCTAGGCCTAGCAGGATTATGGTAGTATTAAATTTCCAAGAAGAGAACACACTTGCAGTCAACTTATGTGTGCCCACACATGGACACATACATGCACACATGGGAACACACCCAAAGCTCCACCCTAGCACCTAAGAAGGGGGAGAAATGGGGTTTACGCAGTGTGTAAGATAGCAGCTTTCACAGAGGGGAAAAAGATATATAAATTCACATTTCTTGACGATACAGATGTACCCTGAGAGTGCCCCTTGCTTCCTGCCATGCTGCACAGCTCACAGGGATGAGGGTAGCGCTGAGCGGTGGAGTGGTGGGCATGACATTGTCCCTGCATGGGATGGGGAGATGCAGAGCAAGGACTGAGGTAGGATCCAGCAGCATGAGGATCCCAGACGACTATGATGTTCCACTCTCCTTTCCAAAAGATAAAAACACCTACCACTAGGAAAACAAACACTGCCACATACAGAAAGCACTAAAACCAGTAAGAAAGTGATGCCATTCCTGCAGACCAAGCGAACGTGGCATTTAATAATAGTTTTAAATAAGGGAAAACCCTCAGAGTCCAGAAAGGTGAGAGTTAAGTCCTTGTCCCCACTCTAAATTCACACTTGCTACACGTTATACAGCCAGAATAAAACAGGGTGGCTGATACCATGGACTGTAACAACACAACTTCTGCATCGCACAGGGGGAGCTGGGGAGGGACTCGCAGCCTTCAGCCAGAGATGGGCCTGGGCACCACAGAACGTGGAGCTGCTCTGAAAGAGATGTTATCCAGACATCTCCTGATGCGACCACGGCTGTGACAACCGTTACTGGAGGAACCTCAGCTATTCAAGCTGTTCTCCCACTTGGAACATCAGCGCCTGCAGAGCAGGCTCCCCAGTACAGGAGAGAGGTGAACATACTGGAGAGAGCTCAGTGAAGGACCACAAGGGTGATGAAGGGGATGAAGAGCATCTCTCATACAAGGAAAAGCTGATAGAGCTAGAACTGTTCAGCCTGGAGAAGGGAAGGCTCAGGAGGGATCTTGTTAATGGATATAAATACCTGAAGGGAGGGTGCAAAGGGGATGGAGACACCTCATTTCAGGGGTGCCCTGTGACAGGACAAAAAGCAATGGACACGAACTGAAACACACAAAGGTCCTTATGTCTGAAAATAAGCAAACACTTTTTTTATACCTTGTGTATATTTATCAGGTGACTGAGCCCTGGGAGGTTGTGGGGCCTCCATCCTGGGAGATACTGAGAGAGGTTTGGGCACAGCCCTGGAAAATGGGCTCTAGATGGCCCTGCTTAGGCAGCAGAGTTGGACCAGAAGACCTCCAGAGGTGCCTTCCAACCTCAGCCATTCTGTAATTCTATGAAATTTGCTTTTTCAATAACAATAAATTAATCCTCATTATGAAATTACTAACAAAAAATTTGATTCACACTTTCCAACTCTGGCTTTACAACCCATTTCTTTATTACAAAGGCAACAAACAGCTTCCTGAATCTGCAAAATTTCTGGTACGACGGGTATACACGTTTCCAGCGGCACCGGTGGCTGCAAGGAACCTGAACAGCCAGATCACCCGGGGACATTTCCTGCTCAAACCTTTGAGGATCAAGCCTACAGCAAAGATTTCTGTGCACATCCAGGCTTCTTTACCAACAGGATGGCCTCCTTGCCTTGGGCAAGTACATCTCTATAGAAGGAATCCAAGAAGAAATCAGCCACGATAAAGGCGTGAAATATCACAGCAATTTTTAAAAGGACTCCAAAGCTGAATCCAAGGACTACAGACCTGTAAGTATGACTCAAATAGCTAGCAAAAAATATTTGTAATTATGTATACATACAAAGATTCCTAAGATCTGTGGTAGATTTGTGGCATGAGACTAGTTCATCCAACACAAAGGCAACACTGTTGTGATACAACACTTGCATCTCTGAAAAGCTTCTGGCTACTTCCCTCTCTGAAATCTCTGAAAGAAACTGAACTATTGTGGCATATGAGGGAACATCTCCTTCTAGATTCATAACTAGTTGCAAGATGGGAATCCAAAACAGGGAGAAAAATCTTTTACAGGTGGTGAAGTTGTAGTGTATTATCCCAAGCATCTTGGGGTGCATCTTGCTCAAGTGACCTGGAAAGGGTCACAAACAGCAAAAGAACAAAGTCTGCAGACATTAACAAGTTATTTGAGAACCATCCCTTCTAAAACAAACCTCAGTTATTACTTACTTCTAAAAGATCTCACTATAGCTAGTGACAGAACAATAAAACAATGTCAGTAAATAGAGATACAGACAAAGAATAGCTGTATTTGTCAGGAGGCCACTCTGCTGTTGGGCAGAGAATGCTGGACCAGACAAACCCTCACCATACCTCTTCACCGATCTTCATACTTTGCACATCCTCTTTGGTTGTTTCAGACATTTCGCACCACCAGAGGAGCATAAAGTCCACCTTACATCTGACAGCTAGAGTCTTAACTTTTAACTTGAAATAAATACTCAGTGTCCCACAACATTTTATTGGTACCTGCACTCTACGGGATTCTCAGCAATAAATTATTAGTCACCTGGGCCTATGATCATGTGGTGGATGGTGTTTCTCCAATACAGAGAGAATGGAAACTTCACACAAGAGCAGACTTGAGGTCAGCTTTGACTCCAGAGGTCTGCTGGACAGCCCATCAAACACGCTGCTGACAAGTTGGAGGCCAATGAAAACGCAAGTACAGAAGGATTTTCTTGGTTGTCCTGCGTATGTCATGTCCTTGCACATCTCTGTTCTTCTGATGGATGACTACACTCCAAAATGATGATGTACTGTACAGCTGAGTCAGTTTTATCTTACAAATCTCTACAACCTCTGCATGCCCATGGTCAGGTACTAAGTCTGCCCAGAGATGGTGACAAGAGTACTCTCCTCAGACCTGTCTGAAAAACCACACTCCAGGAGACCCTGAGCAGAGGTTTCTGATCCTTTAAATCAGGCAAAACCCAAAAGTTTTCCTGTATGAGAAAAGTGACACTGGCAAAACGTGTACTGGGAAAGGATAGAATGAGGAACTCTTTGAAATCTCTTTGAAACAATTCCTACTCCCTTGGGCTTGGTTGTGAGTGACACAACCTTCCTGTGCTAGTACTAACATGTTTGAAAATCAGGCTCAGGAGAGTCAAAAGCGGTGCCTCCAGCCTTAAGTAAGGACACAATCTTCCTTGTAGTTCCTAGTCTGCATATGGGCACCCAAAAACCAGAAGACTTCATGTCCCACTGTTTTGTCCTGATGGCGGGTGCAAGATGCTGTATGCAGGGTCTCACTTGATATCACAGCCAACAAGACACCAAGACCCATCTAAAACCTCACACGTGGAGATCCCAGCTCCGAGAAATCCCCGAGATGCACCAAAAGTCAAACATGCTTAACTTGCAGAGACTTTTCAGAATCAGAGCAGCCCAACTCTGGGCCCCCACCACCCACATCAAGTATCTGCCCTTCACCCACTCACCCAACAAACCAGCCCTTTGTGCTGCTTGGTGTTTGCAGAACACTCCCTTCCAGGGTAAGGGTTTTAGACTGAAAGAGGGGAGATTTAGATTAGATATTAAGAAGAAATTCTTTATGGTGAGGGTGGTGAGACACTGGAATGGGTTGTTCAGAGAAGCTGTGGCTGCCCCATCCCTGGAGGGGTTCAAGGCCAGGCTGGATGGGGCTTTGAGCAACCTGGTCTGGTGGGAGGTGTCCCTACCCAGGGCAGAGGGGTGGAACTGGATGGTCTTTAAGGTCCCTTCCAACTCTAACCATTCTATGACTCTATGATTCCAACAAGTACAACTGGGAGGCAGAGGCAGAACTCGAGTGCCCCAGTGCAAATGTGCTGTGGCCCTGGTGGAGCCACGAGCGGGCACGTCACCTCTCCAGCAACTTGTTTGTGTTCTTGGGAGAATGTTGAAAAATATCTCTGACCCCCAAACATTTACCTTTTGATCGGAGGTTTCCAATGTTGCTGTAGTGTATTAAAGCTGAGATGCTCATAAAAAAACCCTTTGTGTCAACATAGTAAATGACTCTAATTAGGCTGGTGGTGCAATGAAAATGCTTAATTCATTCTGATGAGGCAGAAGGAAGAGCTAAAATGTTTATAGACAATGGGTGAACAGGGAGATATAATGCTGAGTGCCAGCTTTAAATGCAAATTACCGCAGAAATCTTTCCCTCTCCACCATCCCATTCCTCCCCCTTCCTCCCTCTCTCTCTCTGTCACCAGCACCACACTGTAATCTCCTAGTGCAGTAATTAGAAGTGAAAGGAGCCACATAGAGGGGCCTCTAAAGGCAACACTAAAGAGAATTACAGAAAAAAATACCTGCCTTTAATAGAAGACAGCACCATTTTCCAAAGTGCACCACCACTGCAGCACTTAGCATGGTGGTAGGATCAGGGAGGTGATAATTTGGAGGGGTATTACTGAAATGGTATGTAAATTTGTTGCATTCCCCCTCCCATCTGACCTGGCCTCCTCTATGGTGTCTGTTCACAGAGCTGGGGCCACTTTGCCTTTTGGAAGACGGCCAGGCCAGCATCAACAAGCAAACATTTTGGGGAAGGCAACTTTTATGGTGTTTCTTCCCTTCAGTTGAAGTACAGAGCTGCAAGTGGACATGAACTGAAAGCCTGAAAAAATTCAGCCTGGAAGTTGTCAAGAGAGAGGAAACATGGAAACCTCACAAGGTCATCCTTTGAAATCTTTTTCATCACGCTTGTGGTATCTCAGTTTCTTCTAGAAGAGGAGAAATCATACATTTGGTGAGAAAGAAGAAGTGAGAGAATGGAAGAGGACAAAGAAAGAGGGAGAGAAGGTAACCAGTGCTTGGTTTGCATATAGGGTACGACACCCTTTTTGTTTAAATATTCTTATTTGAACCCTTTGGAATAGCTTTTCCTTGGGAGTTTGAGTGAAGAAATGCTCCTGCTGCCAACTTGACAGCATCTTGTGTTTTAGGATCTCCAGTATCAGCATGGACACAGCAGTGCACAGATGTGTCTTAGAGTTTCACATCTGGAGTCTGAGCTAAAATTGGGTTTTGTCTCATCTTCTGTGAATCAAGTGCTCTCAGCCCTGCTCCAGCATTCAACAAATCTCCTTTTTCCTTCCCCCACACACAGGCACACCAATCACCCCGGTGCAGCAGAAGGTCAGAACAGGAGACCAGAAAATCTGTCAGTCCCACACTACAAACCAAATGAACTCCCAGTAAAATGCCACTGAAATTACATTCTGGATTGAAATCCTTTAAACAAAAAATATTTTCCTTCCTCCCTGCAGTGGTAGTTGTGCCTCAAGCTCAAGAACAGGCAGGTGAGCGTGCCCTGATGCACACAAGCAGGGTGAGGTAGCCCTGGACTTTTGGCACCCGGAGCTGACTAGGACAGGGGAAAGAGGGAGATACGTGGTAGCATTTTTGTGAGGACTATGAATTTTTATTGATTTTCCACTCCAACACAGCTGTGGACAAGGTCATGCTCACTCTGGGCACATCATTTAACACCGCGCTCATCTCTTTAGGCAAGTCTGGTGACGTGCCCTGCCCTTTTCTGCAGGTGGCCTGACCACATCAGCCAACCTGGGCTTGCTTTGGCTTGGGGGGTTTAACACCCTTTCAGAAAGCTGCCAGAGGCTGAGGTGTGCTGCTGGGGGTGAGCGGTCAGACCCTCTGCCAGATCACATTATGTTACCCGCTCCCAACCGAGCTGGATTTCCTGCCTTAAAATATTTCTATTTGCTAAAAATACAGCGCTGTTGTCTTGCCCCTCCCTTAAGGCCAGTCCCAGGGAGGTCCAGCTACATCCCAAAGCCCAGCCTGGGTAGAGTCAAGCTCCTGCAGGACAGTTATGGCAGAGGTGATGCCACTTTTGTGCAGTGCATGAATATAACGGGGCACCCTCCTCTGCACCTCCCCATCTGCACAACCAGGACCATGGAAGCCCCAGACAAAGCTGGATGGGGAAAAAGGCACAGCTTTCTTGTGCCTGCGGTTCATTCCCAAGGCTCGGCTCAGCTCATTCGTAAAAGATCTCCCTCTGACCCACAGAGCCACCTCAAATCCCTGGAGTGTAGGTGACGCTGGGCTCTCCTGGAGGATGCCCCTGGGCACGGCACGGCGTGCCAGCAGCTCCCTCTCCCCAGCCGCGAGCTGGAGCATCCCACCACCGCTTCCCTCTCGCTCCCTCTCTGTGTTTGCTCAGTGAGACAGAAGCAATACCAGTTTGCAGCACAATAAACCATGTAAAGGAAGCATCAATTAACTAGAATACATGGATATAGTATTTAATTAACTGATAGGCTCACAGTTACCGTATGATGTCATGGAAACCTCGAATCTCCTGGGTGCCGCCTCGCACATGCCAACCGGGAATTGGAACCATCACAAATCCCATGTAAAGTTTGAATCCTGACATTTTTTAATTAAAAAAAAAAAAAAGGAGAAAGATTCTGACTCTCTTAAGTACCTTTTAATTGACACAAACGCGCGCACATCTTTGGTGCTGCAGGAGCCCTGGGTGTGAGGGCTCGTGCAGAAGGGAAGCCAGCGGCATCACTCACCCATTCAAGGCCACTGTCATTAACCACGGCTTTGTGGTAAGGAAGGAGAAGAATGAGCCCACAAGGCTCTAAGGAAATAAAGAGAGGGCAAAATCATACTGGATGGGTTTTCAAGGATATACAAGATAATACGCTGCAGTTACATCGCCTTTGATATAAGGATCTCAAAGCACTCTGCAAAATAAAAATGCAAACATTTAAGGCCAATTTTCCAACTCCTAATTCAGTGTGAAAGCATCATTTAGGTCTGTAACTTTGTGTTCAGCACCTTTTAGAGAAGAAACCTGTCCCAGGTCAAATACTGAATAATGTAACCTCACCAGTTTAAAAGGCAAGTGTTATTTTGCAGGACCTACAGCTGAGGAAACTGAGGCAAAGGGAGGTTGGGGCCATTTGTCCAAAAGCCAATGGCTGTTGAGTGCCAGAGCCAGGAAAGGAGCTGAGACACCCCAGACACACATGTAATGCCCGCTCAGAGCCAGGAACGGTGGAAGAGGGACCAGCATCCCCAGGGGTACCGCTGGCAATGCCAAACCACTGCTAATATCCCCCCGAGATGTGCCTGGAGCCACCGAGTATCCCAGCTCACACCACACTTGTCAGGGCCCCTCACGCTCCAGCAGCACGGACTCTGCCTCCTCCAATGACTCTTAAATAATGCAAAGGTCTGGTTTCCCAAGTACCCGCTGCTCTAGTAGGGCTTGAAGTTGAATCTTCCCAGCCCATAAACAAATACCAACAATCAACCTCAAACGACACTCCGATAAAAGCAATTTTACTTCTCTGGCTGTAAACATTAATACTTTCATTCCATTTATCGCAAGATATTTGTTGCCCAATCCTAATTTTGTCCCAACAGCTTAAATTACAGTAAAAGTCCTGTATTAAAAAAACATTAGGCTGAGACATATCGTATACCTTCCTTCAGTGCTTTGACAGTGGAACATTAGACTTAAATACACCGAGACAGGTAAGTACAGTACTATTTTCTGTGAATGAAGGTGCGTGTTCGTTATAAGTATCCATTGTCTCTGTTTATGTGTGAATTAGTTTATGGATTGTTCTTGACAGAGCTACAGCGCCCTCCCTTAAGGGCATTGCTGATATATTACCTTTGAAAGAGAATCACAATTTATTCATTCAAACACAGAGCTAAAGATAGATGTGCACCGGAATATTTTGAAATATTGCATTATATATAAAATGAAATAGGGGGAAGCTAAATTACACAGCTATAATTACTTTGAGTTCAGGTGGCATCGTAAATAATCTATTCACAACTCGCTCAGTGTTTATTATGTCACCAGAGCAATATAATTAACATGGTATAGATGGGAACTACGCAAGGCAGATGCCTAATACACCCAGATCAAACACACTACGACATCAGGATAAAAACACACAAACACATACTATGGCATTTGTGAAAATTCATATGAAAATGGGGACGGGGGGGAGAGGAAAAAGCAGCGCTTTGACAGTTTTGAGGCCCTCGCCCTGCTGACACCACCAGCACCTCTTTGGAATAGTCACAGTTCAATTTATGGGTGCACTTCATTGCATTTACATCACAGGGACATAGATGGTTTTGCACTGGCTGAGTTCGTGCTACCCGTGAGATTCTTTCTGTGCTGCTCTAAAAGCACCTTCCTGGCTGTTTAAAATGAAATTGTTACAGGGAAAAAGAAGTTGCCAAAGAAAACTTGGAATCTGCAAGTTATTGTCATCCCATCCTGCACCTTAAATATATGAATTCAGATGCCCAAACTGAATTGCTTGGAAATTATAAATAAGATGTTAGGCAAAAACATTAAAAAAAGTGTAAGAGAATGAGAATACATTACAAAGGAGAAAAAAACCCCCAACATCATAAGACTCAATACAGTGATTAAATTTGTAAGAAAATACTTCCCATTTTACCTATAAAACACAAAGTCTGCCCCGTCTAATCTTATTCCCACACACCTGTACTCACACAGTGAAACATATATTCTTTGCACCAGAAGAAAGTTTTAGAAACAGGTGAAGGTGCCTTTCAGAGGCTCAAAGAAGGAACGAGACAAGCAGGTGGCAAACTTTGCATTAGAGAAACAGAAAGGTTAGAGGAAGAGGCTCTGCTTGCAGTGTGAGGGACAGGAAAATAACCTGCTTTTCTCAGAGTCCAGGGTGTCCTTAAATTTCAGTTGCTTGAATCACAACAATATCTTTAAGGTCAACAATTGGAATGGTGTTACTCCATTTCTGACTCTCTCCTTTCCTTCCCATAACACTTTGCTGGTCACCATTTCCCTATAAATTATTTTTTTCCAATTTTGCTTTTGTACCAGGCAAAGCAGAAGGAAGAAATAGAACTGAGGGGGACAAACTCCTACCACTCCCTGCAAACTGGAGGCAAGAAATCAGATTTTCCCCTTTACCCCTTCTGCTTTTCACTGCTGTTTGCAGACAGTTTATTATACATATCTCCATAGAAGAGACTCAATACAATATACCAGCAGAGGAGTTCTACATATTTTCTCTTCTACTCTTTTCTTGGTTAAATCTCTTTACTTTGAAAGCAAGAGGACTTTCCCCCAACCACCAGCTCTTCACTACTATGAAAAACCCCTCTCCAGCCCTAGCCATGCCCTCTGAATAGAAGCTGGAGCAAGCTCCAGTGGATGCATCCTTTGAAGGACTTCAGCCTGGGATTTGAATACACGATGTGTAGAGAAGATGGGGATGATGGTTTTTTATCAGAGTTAGGCTGATGGTTGGACTAGATCTTAAGTGTCCCTTCCAACCTAGACAATTCTACGATTCCCAAATAAGTTGGGGAAAAAAAAAAATCATCATTCCAGCCAGCTTCAACAAATTCACAATTTCCTTTTTCCTGCAGTGGAATTGCAGGTACAAACAGTGTCCTTAAAGAGTTTTGGGCCAGTGCTGAGCTTGTTCTTGTCCTGCCTCATCACCTGGCAGCAGAGGTGTGAGCAGGCTGGCTCCCTGCCGCCGCCGGGGAGAAGATTCAGGAGGTTGGACACAGAGCAGAGCCAAGCACTGTGTCTTTTATTAAGCAGCATCTGCCCTTCTTCTGGATATATTACTTTATGCCAAGTGGTGTGGAATTTTTTTATTTTTTTTTTTAAGTAAAGAATATTTAACGTCATATAAAAAGAAAAATGGTCCCTTAAATTATTTGTGGCATGTCCTCTGCGCTGCGGAGGAACAAAGCTCACTCTCCCAGTGCGCTGCACCAGAGCTCGGGAGCAGCGGTGACAGTCAGCCAAGAATTTATGGTCCCCGGGGAGCGATCTGCTAGGGTCCTGCACAGCAAGAGAAAATATTTGAAGGTTGATTTTTATTTTTTTTTTCCCCTCTTCTTCTCCATGGGGGTAGCAGAGATGAAAGATATAAATCCATTTCCCAGGGACTGAGACCCCACCGAAACACCTTCCCCTCCTGGAAGTCAGACTTTGAGGGAAGTCAATAATCTGTTTTTGCTTTCACAACGCTCTTTTCCCCATTCCCAGGAAATTTTGCAGTGTGAACAGGAATTCTCCAAAGGTTAAAAACAAAGTCTGGAAAATGCAAAAGGCGGCAACACACTGGGTTCCCTTCCTCTTGGGCCCCCATGATTATTATTATTTTTTTGAGCATGAGGTTGCCTTTGGAGCACACTTCATGATTAATGTGATTCAAGAACACTTGCAGAGGACACTCCACCCAGGGAAGCTGATCAGCCTCATGTTTTTAAACACCTTTTGCCTGCTGCTCCCTTGGGGCCAGGCTAAGCTCAGGGCTCAGTTGGTGGTCACAGCTGGAGGGTGATCGAGGGTTTGAGTTACTTCTCCAGAACCTGGTCTCAAGGTTCAAACCCCTCACAACCTGTCATTGCCAAGCCCTGCACTGAGAACTGCTGCGAGCCTCATACTTTTGTACCAAAAAGGTAACCACTACATTTCCAGTGCTGGAGCAGAAGAGCCTCATACTTGAAGAGCTACACCATCATTTTAATTCTTCTACCCCCAACGAGATAACCATTTCCAAACCTGAGCAATTTCTTCCTCCAGACAGAGGAGCATCACAGGGTAGAATCCTGCAGCCTCAGGCACCCCTCTGAGGACAAAGGGCAGAGCCATTCAGGACCTCTCTGCCCCATGCCAGGCTGGCCAGATGGGTGGCCACTCTCCTCCAGCAGCTCTCCAGCCACCTTAGCGTGGTGCTGGGCTGGAGCCAAGGAGCTCTGCCAAGAGCTGCAGCAGAGAACTGGGCACATCAGCTCCGACACCAAGCTGCAGGAACACACTTCTGCAGCTGAGGGTCCAGAACCACCTTTGTCCAGGCAGCTCAGAGCACTTGCCAAAAAAAAAAAAAATACCCTCAGGTCAGCATCTTCTCATGCACTGACCACTAACCTCTTCAGCATCTTTAAGAGAGCACGTGACTGGAGCCACATCACCCAACAGGCAGGAGTCAGCCCCATCCAAAGTCCCCCAAAAGGAACAGTAGCTTTTCTGAAGGCTGAGCAGTGCTTTGGATCTGGCTTGTAACTCCTGTGTCACCTTGGTCTTCAGCATCATCCTCCCATTTGCAAAGATTTTTCTCATCCAGAACGGCCCAGAACACTTCACACAGGTAAACTGAGTTACTTAAAGTGTTGTTCCTGCCTCAAGATCTACTATGGTTTATCCACTGACTTCAACACATGCACGTAGAGCATTGCCTTTGGCAGTCAGCAAGATTCAAGGGCGACCAACCCCAGAGGTCACCAAAGGTTCATTTACCCCAGTAGTGACATAATAATTAATACTAGTGAAAAATCATCTTCTTCTAAAACACATCCTGTGAATGGCTAGACACCTTCAGCATTAGGTTCTTTATCTTGAACCACACTTAGCTTTAATATAAAGGAAGGTAATAAAGAGGGGGCTGATTACCAGCACCAATCCTGCTCACACCTACACAGCCCAAGGCATCCTGCTTCCTTCAGGCTGCTGCAAACCACATTCAGCACTACCTTGGGAGAAAGGGCAAAAACCCCAAAGTCAATCCCATGCAAAGGCTGAAGGAATAACACCTATGTCTCCAGGAGAAAAAGGTTAAAAGCTGCAGGAAGGTTTGCTGACCACCCAAGGCAAGCACAAGCAGCTGTGGAGCATCTCTGGTCTCAGCCCACTGCAACTCCAACAGCTTTGGGGTTTTTTTTTTCCCCTTCCAAACAAAATCCCTCATCGAGGGACTGATTTCTCTGAAAATTAGCACATCAGCAAACTGCACATCCCACTTTCTGGGTAAGAAGATTTCAAAGGCGGCCGCGGTCCCCCTCTCTGCTGCTGCAGGGAAGTGGAACTAATTACACCGCAGTTTGGAAGCGCCAATGGGCCAGTTTCTGCCCCCTGGGCTGCCAGCGAGGCAGTCACAGCACAGGGGACAGTCTCTCTGCTACCAGAGCGCTCCGGATGGAGCGACAACGGCAGTAATAGATTTGATCTTATTATATTCATTTAGAAAGATGTTTATGGCAGGCTGACATGAATTTCAATGCAAGCCTCGCTCTCTTCCTGAAGCATCTGCAGCTCCCAGAACCTGCAAGTGGAGGCAAACACACTGTTCTTTAAAAATCGAAGATGTAGGTCAAAATGAAAGAAAAAAAATGTTACTAGAGCCCTGCGTTGTCTGAGCTCTTTACAGTTTCACAGAGGTGTTCTGGTGTCTCAGCTCTCTTAAAAATAAGGGCTAACAATAAAGCTGGCTATTTGTGCATGGTTCATGGTTCGCAATGCTACAGAGATATAATGATCTCCATTTCACGAAAGGCCCAGATCCTCGAATCTATGCAAGCATTTAGGCATTTTCTTCAGGCTCTGGTACGTGAATAGCTACAAGGCTACCGAGGCTGAAATAGTGAGGAGTCCAACCAGAAAGGTCCCCATCACACAGGAAACCAAAAGCCCGGTCCCCAAACGCTGCCCAGGGTCTCCCAGGCCCTGGTCCTCCCCTGTCACCCTCAGCTACAGCCAGTTCCCATCGTGGCAGCAGTTCAGACCAAGGCTAATTGTATTTGAATCTACAGGGTACCAATTTTCCAGCAAAGGGGTTTTAATCTAACATGCAGATCTCTTGTCTACATTCACATCACCCCAGAGACCCATAACATAGGTCATTTGTGCATACACAATCTCGGTAATAGGATGCACAATTTTAAAATGGCTAAATCTGTAGAGAAGAAAAAAATGTTATTACAGGAGGAAAGAGAAAAGATTAGCTCACAGGCTGAGATCATGTTTGCCAAGTTTCCACCCAGAGAATTATTCCAGTACCAAATTCTATGCTACCAAAATAACGGGTTTATACAGCAGGCATTGTGCCAGCTTTTTGGCTATAATTATAGTGTTTTCCTCTCTCAAGTTCTTTATTGATATCTGGAATTATTTTTTTTTTTTTTTAAAAGAAGGAGGAGATGGAGAAGTGATTTTATACGTTCAACAAACTACAGCAACACTTGATGCAGTTAAAAACCGGGAAGTTTTAACAACCTGCCAGCCTCCGACTTCACAGGAAATGTCAGTGCCACTATCAGACTTGAGAGAAACCCCAGGGATCCATTACTGCGGTTTGAAGATGTCCCTGCACTTCCCTTTTAAGTAAACGCCGGAGCTGCTTGCTTCATTCGGCTGCTGCTGTGCTGCACAATATTCCTTTGAGGAGATGCTTTGCAGTGACAAAATAACTGCTGACAATGTGAATACTGACTTCATTTTAATTTTGTTTTACATTTTCTTTGGTATGTTTTGATCCTAAAAAAAAAAAAAAATCTTTCGAGTGCAATTTTTTTTTATGATAATAAAGCAACTATTTATACAGTACCACGGAGTCATTTCATTGCTTCTCCCCCTCCCACCCCTGCCCCTTTTTTCTCCCCCCATCCAAAGGGAGCGGGTTGGGAAGGCATGACACATCCTCAGCGCGGTTTCAGTAAAGAAAAGAAGCGGAAGGGAAGAGAAGCACGCAAGAAAGAATGTAAGATCAGCAGTGACACAAAATAGGGCAATGCTTCTATTTTTATTTTTTTTTTTTTGCGAGCTATAAAAGCAAACATTGAAGGACGCGATCCCAACATGACTGTTAAGGAACCAAGCCCTTGCAAGAGTCATCCCTCGCAGAAGACGCCCATTTCCCATCCCATCTCCATCCCAGAAGGGAGCTGACAGCAGGAAGTCCCAGTTCATGAAGCTCTCATATTCAGAGATGCATTTGACTGAAGTCTTAATAAATTCCCTTAAGCTGGGACATTGCTATTACTTCTAAAATAACGTGGCTTTTTCATCATCTTTTATAATTCTGGGAAACTTCTCCAGCCACCACCACCACTGAAATTAAAATTCCATCAGCCCTGAACCCAGGAACAATTAGCCCAGCCGAGATGATTCCCGATAGTCTTTTGCATATAATAACCAATATCCAATATACCTCAACATTGTGAAGATCTCTGTAAATGAAGTGACATCTCTTGCTGGACAAAGCCTGGAAATGTTATCCTTCGGTGATAGGAATCCTAAGGGGACAACTATTCTCCCTCATCCGAGAGCTGACTTAATTGTTCCAGTTGCTGGAAATTTTAAACAATTTCCCCAGTCACTATGCCAAGTTGCGTTAAGCTCTTTGTCTGCCTGATATGCCAACCAAAGGCACAGGGAGATAAGGAGAGCTGTGGGAATTACACAAACCAACTTACACAGCGAGAGTTCCCTCGCCCAAGCTCCTTCCTTCAGCTTTGCCACCACTTCTACTACTTATTATTATCCTCACATAACCGAAGCCAGCAGCTCTTTCACCTCCAGTATCTTGGCTACACTTACACTAGAGCGACTCTAAAAACAGGACCCTGCATTTAACACCTTTTTTGTTCATCTCTCTTCTATATTTGCTTTATTTTCCGGTGAAACTATATATATATTTATCTTATTTCAGTATTCCAACAGCAGAGCGGACGTGCCAAAGGACAGATTTATCTCCTGAGTCTGCACTTATTTTCCCAGGTCAGATTTTCAGTTGTGATAGTGGTGGGAAGCACCTGATTTTCCAAGAACAAACTGAGCCGTAACTGAAACCAATCCTCTGGATTTCTGAGCAGCTGGAAATAGCTTGTGCTTACCCTCTTACAATTCCCAAACAGCACAACAGGTTCTCACCATGACTTTGATCCTGGTTAGATAAACCAAAGGCCACACATCACTAACATCAAGAAAATACGTTACTTGATGGCACTGATTCCTAGAAATTGTACCTCCTGGCAAAGTATGCCTTCACTGTGAAAAAAAAAAAACCAAAACCCTCCTTGCCCAACTCAACCATCCTTGCTGCCATCTGCCTAGAAAAAGGAAAGTTGGTGAGACCCTTTTCTAAGGTATCTCCTCCCAGGATCAAACTACAATACAAAGGTCAGAGCATTTAGTAAAGGGTTGGATTTCTATAGTTCTCAGGTGCAAAGGTTGATCGATATTGGATTTCAGAAAGGCTAAATCTTCTCCAAGACGCAGTCATAAGAATTGCTAGATTTAGTCATCTGTTGGGGGTTTTGCACCTTTAAATGGACCTTTGCCATTAGATCAATGAGCAGGTCATTAGCAATGTAGTGCAGGATCCTTGGAAGGGATTGATCTTGGCTATGAAACAGGGTGCACAACTTGCAAACCTTCCTGGAGCTGGAAGAAGCCACTGTGTCCTCTCAGACCTTTCCCTCTGCTCTCCCACGCAATTATTTTGCAGCACGGTCACGCCACTCATTTCGCACCCAAACGGTAGAGAAGCTGGTCCTTGGCAGGCACATGATCTCCTTCCCCTACTTTCACTATATGAAGTTCCCAGAGAGTTTAGCTTCAAGGACAAAAACCAAGGAGCCTGCTCTTCTCTCCTCATTTGACCTCCTGATGGATTGCCTTTGCACACCATGCAGCTTTAGTTTCATCGCAAGCCTCCACGTGACCATTTAGATTTGTGTCAACATCACTGAAATAGAAGCATCCTGTTCCCTGGTACTTTTTAAACATCATTACTTTGTGTAAAGTCAGTTTAACTCTGCACGAAGATGAACTTCAAGGCAGACCTTCAGAATAGCACGAACTTGAGCCACTTCAGCACCAACAATATTCCTAAATGTTTGAAGGGCCAATATAATTTCAATATTATATTCTAGTTCTGCACTGTGACAAGAATCTTTTCCTTCTCTATATCCCTTTTCCTCCATTATACCAATACCAGGATACAGAAGTGTGCAAACAGGAGGCATCTTCTCTCTAAAGTCTTTTTCCTTCCTCCTCCAAGAAGAAAGCCAACAGGAGCCAGGAACAGCCAGAAGAAATCTCTCTGCACTCCGCTAGTTCAAGCTTGTTACTAAGTTAAAAATCAGAATTGATGTCAAAACCAGTACCAGCCCACAAGTATTTCTTCTCCAACACAATGATTTTGTAGAACTTCCTGATTTTCTATCACTTTAAAATGTTTTCAAGACTGAAAACTTTTTAAAAAGTGTTTTGGGGCAACAACTGAAATATTTCAGTTAAAAATAATTGAATTGCAGCTTGAAAAAACCCATAACACTTCTTGCAAAGTTTTTTTTGTTTTTCCTTTTCCAGAGAATATGAAGAACATCGTATAGAGGTTCTCATTCCACTGAAGAAGAGACATTTTCATTTTTTAAAATCCCTAAAATGGTCTCTTCAGGAATCAGTTTTAAAACAAACTGGATTTTATTCTTCTTTTTCAGGGTGACATCAGCAGTGACTGAGCAGGGCCAGTGGTACCTGCCCTGACAGCCAAGAGCTCTACCTGAAGCAGTATCTCCCATTGCAGAGTCAGTCAACAGGACCTCAATGCCCGTAGCTCTCTCCATTTCAGAGCTACGGTGCTTTATGGCTACAACCTTGGCCCATAGTCCCCACTCCCGGACACTTAAAGGTCTGATTTGTCCCCTCCCACAGGGAAGAGCCCCACTGGTTTCACCAGGGACATCCAGCCCAGGAGCATCCGTAGCATTATCCTCCTCCTCTGTGCCCCCTGCAAGGTTTTTCCTGCGAATCAGTAACACTCATCTCCCGACCTTAAACCGATTTCATGGTAGGATGGAGGCAACCAACAGTCTCTGACGTTGGCCTCCAACACGGTGTCACAAGCTTTGCCACTTCAGAAAGATGGGTGCTTGCCAGCAGGAGCAGGCGGCTCAGGATGCAGCCTGTATATTCTTCCACGGAAAAAAAAATATATTAGTTTTAAATGCAAGTCGCAGCTTATAAATGCCAAGAAATTCCGCTTGCCACATGAGTGTTTCCAGAATGCTGTGCTGAGCTAAAGGGATTCTGTTTGCTTTCAGATCCGCACACACAAAGAGACAGCTTGATAGATAAATACGTTTAGGGGCGCAGACAGCTCCGGTCAGCGGACAATTGAGGATGGGGAAGATGGTAGCTCCAGATCCAGAGCACAAATTATGCCTGCTAAAGAATTCTATTAGTAATATTTGCATCTTGCTAATAGAAATCCAATTACTCAGAATGACTCTGAGCACATTATCCATTTTTAGCGAAATTTGCCTTATTCTGCAAACAGATCTTTTTGCTTCATCGCCACTTTACTTTTGTTCCCGCGGTCCTGGGGGATGCGGCATCCTTCAAGGACATGTCAGAGGAGCACGCTATCCCGGCATCCTCCCGCTCCCGAGGCCTAGCAGCTGAATCACCCCCAGCCCTATTTTCTTGTGCAGTGTTAGATTAGCGAGAGGGCTTATGACCTGCCATCTGTCACTGCAGTCTGCTGACTGTGAGTCTCTGCTCTCTCCGCAACATTGCTGAGGAGGTGGAAGGAGGGCGGGAGAAGGGGGGGGTGGAGGGGTGGAAAAGAGCCTTTTCATCCCTCTGCCGCTCCTTGCTCCAAAGCCATCCCTTAAAGCCATAGTGTGCAAACCCAACGGAGGATGGGAGGAGAGACACCAACCCACCGAGGGCTTATTTTTTTATTTTATTATTTCTTTTTTTTAGTGTTTTAAGGCAGCGACATTTGCCGTCCAGGGGCTTTGGCGGCGTGACGAGGAATGTAGCGGTCCCTCGGAGGCAGGAGGCTGCTCTCAACCTGCGGCTCCCGCATGCTGTTTGATCACACCTGCTGAAGCTTTCCCAGCCTTGCCAGGGAGAGCCAGGCAATGTGACCATGCATCTGGCTTCCTGGCAAGGAGAGGGCTGCCTCTGGCCCCGCGCCAGCCCGCTCCATCTCCTCCTGAAAATAGTGCACCATTTTTTTTAGATATATATTTAAAAAAAAAAAAACAAGCCGCTCACACCCCTGCTTGTGCAGAGCCAGGGGACAGCTTTGTCACCCAGCGCCGATGGGAGACCCACGGATGGTGCCACGGGACCAGGAACCAGCCCGCAGGGTCTGGGGAGAAAGCGATTGCATCCACTGCTGAATTTTCCTGCTTGATTTAAAGTAATCTGGTTGCAAAGCTCCTGCCCTGAAGAAAGAAATAACTTTTCATTGCAGCAAGGAGTCATAAGACAGCAGCTCTCCTTGAGAGCCGAGGGAAGGAGTGTTCCCACCTCCTGTTGGTTTGCTTGAAAAAAAAAAAATCTCTGCATAACTTCTCCAATATTTTCCACTGAGTCTCAGTATAATTGTAGCAGAACCTACCGGCTCCCTCCCTGCTAGAGCAGATGGGACTTTTTCAGACCAACTTATTTCTGTCTTGAAAATAAGACAACGTATAACAATGTGAGCAAACACCAAATCAGTCCAGTTGTGGTATCAGACTTCTGCCGACAGCAGATCCTTCAGCCTCCTGGTTCCTGAGGTGGTCTCTACTTACACACCTGGCCTGTTTCAATGCCTGGAATTGAGCACCCAGTTCCTCTGCTGGGATGTGCTCTCAGGTCATTTCCCACCAGCCTCTGGCAAGTGACTGCTATTGCTGTAAAACCAACACCACGTAAGGAAGAACCAGCAGACTGAGCATAAAAGACTCAATTTGGGACCTCATGCATCCTCAGCAAGACTGAACCTGCCTGAGCATCAAGCCTTAGTGCTCAGGGAGGAGCAGCCCTCCAATCTGGCTTCTGAAGATCCCTGGCCTTCAGGCATCATTTGGGTCTGTCAGCATGGGGCTGCTCACATCCCCCTGTGCCATGAGAAGTCTCTGGAGATGTATTTCTCTGGCTCAGAAAAAAGTAAGGACTAAGAAACCAAAGGAAAGGACCAAGTTAAATTATTTCTCCAACCTGACACCCCCTGGGACTATTTCAGCACAAGCTGATGCCACTTTGGAGATCCAAGTAGTCTCAGCCAGACCCTTCTGAACTGGTATCACAGAAAGTAATGGGGGGGCTAAGGGGGGAGATAAGCTGCCACCTTGCCAAAGCATTTCTTTATACAGGGGCCCTTCCGTATCCACAGGTAAGTATGAAAAGAAGTCTTGCACGTCATGGTCAGATGCCACGTCCTCCCATCCCTTTCCAAGCAGTGATCCATCCAGCAGATGGTATTGTTGACAAGGAGCCTGTGGAACTGGCACTGCCAGTCCTGTGTTCCCCGCGGTGGTCCATGACCTCACCACAGAGCTGTGTTCTGGATGTTGCTAGGCACATGTGGGTAGTCTGATGTTATAGCAAGCAGAATATTTCTAGAAAAAATAAAAAGATTATATGGCCTCCTAATTGATATCAGCAGTAAGTCCCACCAAGCCAGGGCTGCCTCACCCTGTGACCTCTTTCAGCACATTTTGTCTGGATGGACTATGAAGACTTTGACCACGTGGACACCACCAGGAACCCCAGACAAGCGGCCCCCGCGCATCGTTTCGCCACATTTGGGTTTGCTGCAAGTGGTCAAGCTATTTTTCACAGCATATGTGCAGCAGGCCTAACAGCTTGAAAAAAATCCCCGTACATGTGTTACGCGGCGCACACACACGTATTTCTGTACGAGAGACCTCAGTCGGGAGCGTGACACCTTTTGTCCTAAGACAGTGGGACCCAAACAGCCAACACGGCTCCGAAGCCCCGTGCACGATTCGTGGTGCACAGACACAGCCACAGCGTGCACGGGCATAAAATTAACCCCTCTGCCTTCTCCCCTCGGGCAGCTCCTGGCTCAGGGACCCTGCAAAAACACAATGGCGAACGAGGACAAAGGACAAGGATGCGGGTTCCTAGGATTTGGCATCAAAGCTGTTCAACTGCAGTTTTTCCTCAGGCAGCCTGGCCTCCTGCAACCCAAGGGGAGCACGAGAGGTGCCACGTGGAGCTGCCACTCAGCAACGCTGCTGAGAGAGGTGCAGACCAGACCCGTGCACGTGCCAGAGGACTCACTAGGGTACCCCAGAATTCTTCCCGACCCAGCCAGCCTATTCCGAACAGCTCCTGGAACTGCCATTGCACCCAGGTACAGGATCAGACAAAGCTAAGGGCAGAAGACAGGCTCCCAGCTCCTTTGCCCACCAAACGCAAGGTTCTTGCCAACCCTTCCCCACAGAAGTGAATCGGTGACACTTGCTGGGGCACGAGTCTGGAGGGACAGAGAACATCCAGCCACTTTTCCTCTCCTCGAGGGCCTCTTACAACCCATTAAGCCAAACTGGCTCCTCTTTGCACCAAAACCATAGGAGAAGGCAGCACCCCAGGTTCTCTCATGGATGTTTTGCAGCACGAACTGCGCACATCAAATTCTTACACGTTAGACACGCAGAGAAGCTAAAAAGTCATTTGGAAATATGGAAGTGTATAAGTTACTCTAGCTCGAGGGCTCCAGTAATTTATGCACCGAGAATTTATACAGGTCATGTACCTATTTACTTTGCTGTGCTCTAAAAAAATGCACAGTTACCTTAGCAACTTTAACATTGCAAGAGAATACAGAGCTTTCTTAAAGAGACATTGTCAAGAGCGGTCAGCCTGACCGGCCCTTCCTCCGCTTCCCCGCGTGCTACATCTGCATTCACAGGCGATTTTCCCCCAGGATCAAATACACATTTTGTTATTTTAACAACAAACAACCCATCTCAGAACTCATTGACATCATCGAACAGTAAACAAAAATAAACCTACCATGCACAAGAATGAGAAAATGTCGTCAAAACATAAGACTGAGTTTACTCATTTCATCATCCTGGCACGTTCTGAAAGCTTAAAATAATTTTTCAATTTGTAGAAATTGCCTAGACTCTATAAAAACATAAAGCATGCTACTTACACCTTGGGGGCTTTCAGATTTAAAAAAAACACATTGTAGAAGAAATCTAATAAGCTGACTAGGCAATAAGCACCCAACCTCTCAAATTTGTTTTAGTTTATTTTCCTCTCTCTCCAGGATTTTTCACTGGATTTGTTGGTGGGGTGTTTTTCCCAAAGCCAAATCAAACGAGTCTCTGGAAGAGGCTCCCCAGTACCCCAAAAGCAGAGGTAACCATTCAGAAGAGAAACACCTTCTCTGCCCATCTCAAGACGTCTGGTCCGATACACGGCTGAGACAGCGTGGTCCTACTGAGTCTAGTAACAACCTCTTGTCAGCCCTGTGAAATACGTGAAAAATCTCACAAAACTAAGGAAAAGCATCTGATAAACCCCCCAAGCTCCCAGTCACAGAGAACTGGTGGAGTTGGGACAGGGAGGAGAGCAGGGCCCTGCTCAGGGAAACGGGCAGCCCTTGTCTTTTGACTTGAGCACCCAAAACAAGTGCTGGCCTGATCCCAAACGCACCCAACACACAGTTTTCATCTGGGCTTCCAAAACACAAACCTGCCACCCCAGACAACTCAGGACACACTTCTTTAGCTACTAAAAATCCTCCCTCTTCTGCTGCAGCCATTAAAAGCAGAGTAAAGCAATGACAGGACACACTAAGCCAGGGAGGACCGTGCTACAGAAATTGATGCTGATTTTATTACAAAACCCTTAAGGCCCCAACCAGAAATGGGCCAGAAGCGCTGCACTGTGTTGCCACTGGAATTTTGGCCCTTCTCTTCCTTCCTACCCACATCTGCAAGTCACTGCAACCCACAAAGCACAGAATGAAATAGCTTTTTCTCCGTACCTACAGAGCCACCAGCCAGCTTTCAGTACAAAAAAAAAAAAGAAATAATGATTTCTCCCACAAACAACTCTGATTTTGCAAACGTTAGAGAGTACACAATAGATTCAAACAGATTTTTATTTTTTTTAAACTGCTATAAACATGATGTATTTCCTGCAGCATCCTGTGAATACAGGAGGTGCCTCTTTTCTGCACACAAAGGTTGTGTGTGTTGGGCTGGGGCAGGGAGAGCAGGGAGGAAAGCCATAAACCTCCTGCTTTCTGGGCAACTACTTTATTCCTACATTATCAAAAAAGGAGAGTCAAAATTGTGTCTTTTCAACAACAGGGACAAAAGAGACTTAGACAAGGTGTTGACTCTCCCTGATGAATAGTTTATAGCTCCAATCAATTTCTGCAGCAATGGGCCCATACGGTTATATTTTAGATGGGCTGTGCCTGAGAATTAGGCAAAATATCTACCACAAACCCCCTTTTCTTCTTTTTTTTTTTTTAGCATTTCTGACTGTCCCTTTTCCTGATAAGCATCACACAGGTTCAGGGCTTCATTTCAGGCAAAGATGTGGGAGTGGATCTCAGAAACCATCTCAGAGCAGCATGAAGAGACTCCCCCCTCCAAAAGAACAGGGCTGGGAATTCAGTACTCTTTCCTCTTGCCCTCACAGTTAAACACAACCAAACCTCAGTGATTTTCTTTTAATATCACACCCAATTGTCCCCTCCACATCCTATTGCCAGGGCTGTTCAGAGTGGTCTCAGCAGCAGCATCCTAAGGTCTTGGAACATGCTCTGCACCCACAGACCAGGGGCAGAGGGGGAAGGAGCAGAGACCTTATTAACAGCCTTCCTTCCCATGGCACCCCCATGGAAACCAACGGAGAGGCTGCACCGAAGATAACACAACTTTAAGCCATATTGGCTGTTGCAGGGAAATCTCTCTTCTATATCCAACGTGCAGATCCACACCAAGGAGCAAGGCTTTCAGAGCCTCCCACACAAACACCATCAGACACAGCATCCCACCTCCTTGCCCATCGAGGTACCAGAATCTCACCCTTCCTAATCCCAGTGCCCCGGAGCAGGAAGAGCCCAGGAGAAGCGAGGAGGATGGGGAGAGGGTGGTTTGCACGGATCTGCTCTGTTCCCCATCCTCCACCCCTCATCCTTTTTTTTCTCCATAGAAGGCAGCAATCTGCCTCCCGTGCCCAGGTACCGCAGGCAGCGTGCCACTTTGCCAACGCACTGTCAGATCCGTGCCGCGTCAGAACGAGCCCCACCACATTAATTCAACTTGGTGGATTGTAAAAAAAAAAAATAAAAGAGGGAAGGCAGGACAAGGCATAGCAGATGGCTGAGGACAGATACTGCATCCCATTCTTTCTTGCTCTGCAAGAAAACAGCTTCACTCTGCTGTTTACCATGCTGCTCCTGGCTTTTTCCTTTTCATCTAAAAAAATGCAGAAATTGGTGTCCAAATACCCAAGGTTTCCATGTTTTTGTTGCCTCCACTTAAATTTTCATGGATTTCCATCCCTGTTGCAGCTCTTCAGGCCGCATGGCACAACGAGGGTGCGATTGCTATGAGATAATCACACCCTTGGGGTGTTATTAAGCACAAGGCTATGCCTTGTGCCTCTCGCTCTCCAGGGATGTGATTATATCATGATAACCAAACTCCCCAGAGACACCTTATTGCAATTATGACATTTCTTTCAGGTTTATGTATGAATACATTATTCAAGGAAATTACTTTGATCACCAGAAACTTCCACTTAGTGTTCAAATACTTAAACTGGATGGTTTACAGAGATGAAGTTCCTTCCTTACAGTGTTTGACAGGGAGAGAAACAGGGTTTTTAATCTGAGCAGAGCAGCACCAGGGCCTAATCACCAACACACAGAAACACTCTCTCTTATTTAGGATGGCAGATTTTCAAATAACCACACTTGTCCAAATATTCAATCCATGCTTTGGCTACTCCAGTGCCTGGAAAACTAGCCCAACAAAGCATTTCTATAAAGAACAGTTTGAGATAAAAACAATTAAAGACAGAGCTTTTACCTTCTGGCTTCAGAAGCATAAAGATCTCAGAGGTTCCAGGATCAGAAAGAAGAAGTAACAGCTCCTCTTACTGACCTTATAAACTTGGCTGCACCACTTAATGTGAGTGGTCCCACCTGTGTAAGGTGGGACCAGCATCACACCCAAGTGTTTCAAATTATCTTGAGTATCTGCTGGCAACGACTGGCCCAAATGCTCCAGCAAAACTCGTTAGTTAAATGTCTCCACCTGCCTCCCTTGGTTCTGGCCATCTCTGTAGCAGCAGGAGCTGCTCCTACAGCTGTTTGTTTGTGGGTTTTGTGCTCCCATTGTGGCGCAAGAAAAAGCAGATCTACAATAGTGAAGGGTTAAACAGTTGAGGGGCCAGAACTGGCTCTACAGATTAGTGGTGGGGCAAAATCAAGGTCACACAGAGGATAGGTCACAGGAAAGGCCAGCGCGGTGCCGCAGATGGAGAGTGTTCGCTGATAAAAGTTGCGGCCAGAAGGTCTCCAAAGCCCAGAAGGATTCTTCAGGGACCAACTGAATTAAAACAGAGAAGCAGAAATAACACCTGCACCCCAATAGTGATGAATATTCCCTAGAGCCCTGAGGGCTTAGCAAGAGGGGACTGTGTGGCTGTTCCTGTGTTTGTTTTACTGACCTTGGCTAAGTGTTTATGAAATACATATTGGTTATTGATCACACTCCCCATTCCTCACCGGAGAGAACCCAACAGTTAATAGCATAGGTCTGGTGTCAGAGAAACACAGAAAACACACACATAATAGAGGACACAGCCTAAGTGCTTCACAGAAGAGATCAGAAAACATACACCAAAAACTCAGGGGCGTCATCCATAGGTTTTTTCCATAGTTTCGGTACAGCTGGGCTATGTTCCCCAGGGAGTGGAGCATCCCAGCCAGAGAGAGCGCAAAGCTGCTTTTCCCAGTGCCCAGCAGCAGCCCTGGCTCCCTGCTCGTAACAGCCCCACTATTGCTGCATCTTTGAAAGCCAGCAAAAGCCAAATTTTTGTTATTTATATACATATCACACACTGAAACAAACACCAGTCTGACGGGAACAAAGAGTACGTACCTAGATTTTTAAGCTCTCTTTCAAATTAAAAGGAAAAGGTTTATGCCAGAAAAAAAAGAATTGCTAATTAAACAAATTCTGGCAGTTTGGTTACATATTTTGTTTTTTAAAAAGTCCTGAATAGGATGGGAGATATAACACAAGCTCAGTGTGGACAGTACAGCTGAACAACCTACAGTGAACGTCCCCTCTCTGGGTTCTCAGTTAATATCTTAATAACGTCAATCTTCCATCTGTGACCAGCAGTCAGAGAAGAAACCTCAGCACTACTCCCTCTTTCCTATGCCAAGCCCGTCTTCCCTATGCAAAGTTTGAGTCCCTGGTCACCTGTCTCTTCTAAACATAATTGCATTTTCTCATGAGCTTTGATCTCTAAAATAGAGATCATCTCTAAAAGTGCCAATGCTCGGGGCCCTCTCACTACCTGATACTCGCTGTAGCAGAGCTTCCTTGTGGGATGGTTTAAAAAACCAGGTATTTGGCTGTGGTGGGCTGTAAGGTAGTTCACCTTGTATTTGGGACTTGCAATCAAGCTTTCGGAAACAGCTTTTCTGTGAAGCTCCTACACCTTTGTTCATGTTGGCTTTGATTTCTGTGGAGCTGCTCATGCTGATGTCCCCTCAGAGCCAGGTGGCTGCCAGGAAAGGGTTTCTGCAGATGCCAGAGATGATGCCCTCGTGCTCTTAAGGCTGTTAGGTGCTCTGGAAAGCCCTGTCCTGCTGGGGAGTAGTGCTGTCATCCACCTAAAAACCAGATTTTGTGATACAGTCCCACCTGGAAACAGGGAAGGCAAACGCTTCCAGTCTGCGTAAGACCTTCCGACAGCTACTGCCATTCTCCCGTCTCTTCTTCCCTCTTCCCACCACCTCGGAGCCCGTCGCGCTCACACCTCTTATTCGGAATTTGAGAAGCAAGTGGAAGCGTCAGAAAATCTGTTACACAGGTGATGCCTCACTTACAACAGCCACGAGAACATTTCTGCCACGGAAGCCAAATATATATATAAAGTGCTAAAGATAATGACAGAGTGTGCATTATCAGCCTCTCATCGCTGTATCGTTATTGGGGATAAATTTGAATCTATGGTGAACTTCATATCTCTCACATCCACTACCGACTATCAGTGAAGGTGACTCCAGGCAGGGCCAGCTTATCTCCGATAGTTTACCAAGTTAATTGAAATGAGCTTAAAACCAGCTCAAATGATCAAATTCCTATACACACTACTTTTGTTTCCATCTCTTCGGCAATGTGACAGGCGATCCGTGGAATTACAATGCGACAGAAAGCCTGAGTGCCAGGAGAGCTGGTCAAACACATTCCAGGAGGGAAAGAACGGGGAGCTC
>JAHREE010000329.1:325230-348802 GCA_033628505.1 Tringa tobata | reverse complement strand
GAATGGGAACCGCAGGGGAGGGACAGAGACCTCGTTCTGTACCCATTATCTTCAGTAAGAGTTTTGCAACTGATCCACATGGGAACAAATTCCAGGCGAATGGCACCTCAAAAACCTCTGACTTCACAGGGTTTTGTAACCTGAGGGCAGGGACATAGAGAAAACTCCACTCTTAGTCACGTTGGAGTAAAGATGAGTTTTTTACCTCTAGTCCTTGAATTTACCACTTATTGTTATAGTGGTGAGACAGATCGATTCTCAGCTCTAGGTACATCCCTTCAAACCCCAGGCAGGGGGTTCCCAGCCTTCTGGAAGTCACCTTACTGTGACAGCCAAGATTCAAGTCATACATGTGTGAGCTACTGTTAACAAGCACGGTATAGGAGCTGCTAAAAAAAACCCCAAAAGTCAAATATGCTTGACTCCTATGCAGAAGGGAAAAAGTAACCCATCCTGGCCCTACAGCTGCAGAGCCCCCCGCCCAGGTTAATGAATTTACTTGCCAGAGAAGGCTGCAAAGCTCCACGGGAGGTCACCCACAGGCTCTGTGACACACTCATACAATTTACTACAAACTGGCTTATTTTCACACAAATTTACTGCTTGATCCAACCGGTGTTAAGAACTCTTGGAACAATTTACCAGTTCCATCACGTCATCTCAGAGTGATCCATATGTATCTATACGGTTAAACGAACGCAAAGGCCTCGCCCCGTCACAAACATCTCTACAAAGGCGTCCTAAATACACAGCTGGACCTATGGAAAGAGGCAAAGCACCGAGCAGCTCCCTCTGGCTCATCTAATCGAGCTCTACTCATCCCCACTGAAATGGCAGTGCCCTTAACTCTATCAGCAACGACCAAATTAGCAGCGCTCAGACGACCAGCATCTCCGCAGTCGGGTTCTTGGCACGCAGTTTGCTATCGCATTTTCTCCAGCTTTGCTAATTCTGATAATTCTGATCCTTTCCCCTCCACTGGCCACGCGAACTGTGTGGCCTGGGGCGTAAATCCAATCGCTGAAATAAGGTATTGGGGTTTTTTACAGATAGTGTTCAATTAAAGAAAAAAAAAAAAAGCATGGGCAGGACTGTATCGGGAATGGGGACAGCCCTTATTGACAGAGAGTCGGCATCTTTAACCAGCTTCACTACTGGAGAAAAGATGTAACACTGAATAAAATCCTTAGCAGTGCTTTTATATTCTAGAAGAATTGCAGAGCTTCACAAACCCACCGCTTTTTTTATTTATCTGCAAATTCTTGCAGGAAGGAAACCCTATCCTTGCAGAAGCCCCTCTCATGGGTGGGCTGTAATCACCCACCCTGGGATGTGCTTTTACAGCACAGGCAACGGGACAGGCACCGCACCACACCACTTCTCCAGCAAAGGTGTTCCAAAAATATGAGAAGGGGGTTGTTTTCCTTGTTTTGTATCTCTGAGAACAGCCTCTGATGTTAGACTGTGCCTTCCAGACTTCCTCCCACCTCTGCTATTTCATTTCATTTTTAATCATCCCACTTTTCTCTTTGTTATCATCATTAATACTTTTAATGGATTTCTTACAAGAAACGGGGTGAGATTGCCAGCCAGTGGAAATCAGTGCTGCCTGGGGCCGTGCCAATTGGCTTCAGCTCAGACACCCAGCAATGCAGTTACCACCTTTTCAGTTGTATGGAGAAAAAGCAGCTGTTTCTTACTGTACCTCTCTTTGAAGCACACAAATATGTATAAGCGTATACATAGCCATACTTAATATACACACTCATATCATAAAAGCTACTGAAATCCCAGTGTTTATTCCAGAGTGCAATTTCTTTGAAAAACTAATGGCTTCTTATGTGCAGAATGTTCTTATTCTACCCAGTGCCTCATAAAATGAAGTCTGAGAAAGCTGCATTGGGAGCGATGACATTGGATCATGAAGAAAATCCATTATAACTACCCAGGACTGTGGGGCTCCTGTTTGTACAGCATGTCCCGTGGGCAGAGGTGTCAGAGGGGTCCTGCCCATAAATCCCCCTTTCTCTGCCATGTGATGGCTCTTGTGACTCATCTTTCAAACGGACTCAGCATTTGCTGCAGTCACCAGTCTGGAGATGCTTTCTGCCTCTGGACAAACTTTACCAGACTGACTAATGGCACTGCTGGGCTCCTGGTCATAACTCAAATGGCTTCTTCATTGCTGTGAGCAACAATTGACACAGGCTTTAATAGCCATGAGCCTCTCCAGAAAGCCCATGTGGGCTTCTCCCTGCAGGTGGGTTGGTGAAGCTGATGACCACACATACTGTGCCATCACCTATTCTCCCTCCTCTCCTCCTATCTTTCCATTTATCTCTAACATAACCACACCCTCACACCGTAAAAACCAAGTAAGAACAAAAATCACAGAATTACTTTCACATTTGCCGCTTTCCCCCCCAACTTTGCTCAGGTTTCTCTCCCCTGGCCCCCCAGTCTGCCTTTCTGCTCCTGCTGCAGAACTGCTGGGGAGGGTCTCGCATGCTCCACTTGCAGAGCAAAGTGGGTTTGGGACTCCCACCACCACCTCAACGCCCAGAGTACTTCTCAGTGAAACACTGCCCATGTTCAATGACTGAAGAGCACAAACCCACTGCTTTCATAAATGCCTCTTTTCTTTTCACTTACCCTCTTCATTACCCCTGTGGGCCACCTACTTTCAAGAGCACCAGCCCGTGCGGAGGAGGTGCTGAGGAGGACACAGGCTGCACACTCTCTCCACTCGTAACACAGGTCATGTTCACCAGAGCAGATGACAATTTTGTGCATGTTTGTGAGGATGGTTACGTCTCACAACCCGCTCTCCTTTCACCAGGAGGCTTTTGAAATTTAACAGGAGGAACCTCTGTGCAACTTCTGATCTGCAGGTTCACATCCTTGCTTGCATTTATTATTTAATATAAACCTAACAGCTTAATAATAATAACTAAAAAAACTCAAACTGTCTAAAGATCACCCTGTCTGCCAGTCTTTATGAATATTCTCCTTCTAGGATTTATCTTCCACTATCACATGCTTTGAAATAACTGAATTAGCAACATGCAGCGTTTTCTCATCCTCAGCAAGGTCAAGAAGCCAAGGAAAAATCTGAAATGCTACCTGGCTCATAAAATCATTCCTTTTCCCCATCCAGCATTTTACTCACTCTGGGTAGATTACATTTCCCATAGGAGCTCATTAGTGCTGCTCTTTGCTCAGCATCAGGCGATCTTTTGGAGTTGTCTTTACTCCCAGCTGGTAAAAATTGCTTTTTGTTTCTTCTCCTGACTCACTGCCCACCACCCCCCAGTTCTGAACTGGCATTTGTAGAAAGGCAGAGATTTTGGACCAAAAAAACCCCAAACCCACCATGATTCTGACCTCAATGATGCCAAATGAATGAACCGTCAACTGTCATAAGTTACTGGAGTAACAGGTTAAAACTAGGAATTCTTGTTCCTTGGCAGAGCAAACAAGGAATTATTACAGTGTTAGTGCTTTAATTGCAATTTCTGTTTTTACAGAGGTCAAATATGTACAACTAGAGGACACCAAACAGTCACCTCCACTTTTTAAATGCTGCACACCTACGGAGCCATGCAACACACAAATACACCTCCTTAATTGTTTCTTTTGTTCCACAGTTCTGTTAGCTGATCTAGCGTTAATGAAAAACCCATAAATCACTACAATGCCCTGGCTCCAAAGACTGCACTCTGTGAAATAACCTCACTTAGTTAAGCAGGTACTATGCATAAAACAAGGCGTAACTAAAAAGCCCTGAATTCGGAGTGATTAAGTATATCACTGTCCAACTGCTGTGCACGGTTCAGGGTCAGTATGCTACAATTCAGTATTTTGCTTTAAAGGGAGATCTCAACAAAGTTAAGCAGCCACTTGCATGCGGACTGAAAAGGGTAAAATATGAAAAAAAAACAACCCACAAACCAACCACAACTTGCCAGTGGCTTAAATTAGAAAACCTGTTTTGGTACCTTAGAATCTCATACGGTCCCAGAATGAGAGTCCTTACTGGTAACTGCTTCTCCTCGGCAGCCAGCAGCCTCCATCCTCAGCCTCTCACCCCTACTCACTGCTCTGCCCCGGAGCACCTGCAGGAAAATACAAAATAGCTCCTGTAAGGACTCAATCCTGCCATCTTTCAGCAAAACACTTCAAAAGCCCAATGCGAGGGCACGGGTCTGTTATCTGTCCCGACCTGCTCCTGCCTCCCAGGCTCCGTCCCGTCTCAAAGCTGAGCAGCAGAAACGGGAAGGATTCACAGCTTTGGTGAATTCCAGAGCACTAGAAAGGCTTCCATTGAGTAAAACTTCGAAACAGAGGTCCAGAAATTTACCGGATAGTTGCACTTATAGCATTTCTATTTTTTTCACGCCAGACAGTGATAAATGCCACTGACGTATTTATGAAATAAGGTTATTAGAGGCCAAAACATCAAAATACCTTGCCCTTCCACGGAAGTGTTTTCCAGGGCTCCTGATAATCAGCTTATTTAAAAGCAGCCAAAAGCCTCTGCTGACAGATTTTGAGGTTACAAAAGCAGTGGTTTGTTACAGATCTCAGAAAGAGTTCTTCCCCTTAAAAATGAGACTACCTGCACTCACGTAATTGTATTCTGTCAGCATTTTACATATTTATATGAAACAGATTTATATCGGAAAAGGATTTTCATATGCACCAATGGGGTAAAAAAGCCAAATAGCTGCCATAAATCCCCAAACCTCCCAAAATTCATTCTCTTTTCCTGATTGTGCTGATTATCCAGAAGTTTCACCCCAAAGGGGGTGAAAAGGAATCCCCCTCTGCCACTAAGCTGAACTTCAAACTGCATAAATCTGTGCCTGCTACATGGCACATGCGCTGTCTGTCTGTGTAGAAAGTGAGTCTCCAGTCAGGTGTAGACATGGATTTGTTTTGCTTCATCGTTAGCCTAATGATACCCACCTCCCACAATGTCTCACTGGAAGCAGGATAAACACTGTTTCAGCAAAGTGCATTGGGTTCAAAGAATCAGTTTTTGATGTTCAGAGAAACTGATGTTTGATCTCTCTGCCACCAGTGTTTTCAGGTGACTAAAACGTGCTGCTCCAAGGGAGCCAACAGCTGCCCAGAACCACTACATCTGTGGGTTTTAACTTCTCTGGAGGGTTTGCAGACCACTAAAGTTCAGGGAGATGCCGGGCTCTCTCAGAGAGTTTGATGTTACCCATAATTGACTTGCTGAAGTACTAATTTGTAGGTGCAGAAGAGCAGAGCACCGAAATCCCCGCTGCGCTGCAGTGTCCAGTAAGGCTGTAAATGGGAACACAGCAGGGTAGCAACACCGTAATGGAGGGACCACACGGAAGATACAAGGATAAAAAAAGCTCCCTAATAATATACATATAGACTGATACATAATTTACCGCTAAAATTTGCTTCGTTGCTATTCTCACCCCACAGAATGGGGTGGGAATCAAGAAGGTCGCCTGCGATACGCGTTACTGCTCAAGGCGTCTCATTAATAATCTAAAAATACCTGGAGAAGGCAGATTTGGCAAAACAAGTATTTACACCTCTCGCATACTGTCTTCATTATTGAAACCACAGCAAAACACCAGATCCTACTGATTTAGCAGCAGTTGGACAACATTAGAAATGCATTTGGTGAAGACTTTACCAACTGTCTGTTGTCATGGTAACATCCCAGGTAAAAATAATTTCTTGAATAACTTATAAACAGACAGATGGCATAAAACCTCCTACGCTCTTCAATTAAAGGAGATTCAGTAAAAGACGGTGTCGATGCCAGTTCTGTAAAGTCCTGCATGTTGAAGAGAGCACGTCTCCAAGGTCCTCCTCGCGCTGCCAGTGGCTCACCTCAGGAACGTGCACAAAAGGGAGAGCAGGGGGGTTAGAGAAAGCAAAGAGATGCTACAGATGTCAAGTCAGCACTCCTATTATGCAGGACTTCCCAAGGGATTACAAAGGTGCCCTGAAATTACCATCCTACATAAAATCAGGAAATTAATCCAGTATCACACCAGGGAACAAAAGCTGTTCTTGTAATTCCTAAAGCCCTGCCCTGCTGAAGCTCTGGCCAGGAAATGAAATCTATTACTGACTCTCACCACACGGCATACGCGATGCGCCACCGCATCTGCAATACACAAGCTGATTTTAAAGGATTTTTTTCCAACAGAAGTTTTCCGAAGATGGAAAAGCCGTGAAATCGGTAACATTCATCCAGAGGACAACCCCACTCACCCTGACGCCAGGTCAAGGTGTCCACCCCTGGGCCGCAGAGGCAGCGCTGCCAGAACGATGCCGGCCTCGAAACAGCTCATGGGACCGAGCCACCTTATTCCCGAAATCCCAAACCTCCCCCTGCCAAGTCACACCCCAGCTCAGTCATTTCAACAGTTTGACTCGACTCCCTTTAACTCCTAAAAATAGGCCGAACAAGAGCTGTTCTTTCTCGAAGGAGCCGTGGACAAGGGAGGGGGGAGTCACAGCCTTGGTGTCACAAAAAAAGCCCGAGCCCCACTCGCGCTATTCCTGGGCAGTAGCACAAATCCCAATTAAAAACCTGCGCTCTCCCAAAAATAGCCAACAGCTTTCTCCTAAAAGGAGCAGATGCTGAGCGCTGCTGTCAGAAAAAGCCGGAGCTTCTTCCAAGTGAAACAGATTGTTCAACAGAAAGAATTCAAAGTAACTGAGACCAGGAAAAGGAGCATTTGATCAAAACACACTTTCCCCCCATTAGATACTATTTATGCTGCATTTTTGCATTTACTTGCTACTTTAACTAACCTTCCCTCCCTCCCCTCAACTGCTTTTCTCTAAGGTGTACAAGAAAAGGGCAGCAACATTGCAAGAGCTGTTTTGCTTTTGATAGTTTTGTAGTATCTTTGCCAACAGGTTTTTTTTTTAATGCTCACATTTACTGGAATTGCCATCTTCCCTGGGAAAAAAAAATAATCACTCATATTAAAGAGGAAAAGCAAAGACACGTTCTGTCACAACTCGCCTATGCTCTGCACTTGGGTCACTCTAATGACAAGAAAAAAATACTTTTCTTTTTTTTTTCCACTGAGATCTCACTAAACTCTTCAAGTAAATCCATTAATATCTTTGAGTAAGTTCTCCAAACAAAAATAAAGTATTTTGTAATGAAACAGGCATATCTTTTCAAAGGGTGAAAGGAAAGAAAAAACCTTAGGATTTTAAAATTTACATCCCCTATTTCCATCTCCCAAGAACAAGCAAGGTAAAACCCAAAGTCTGACCCTCATTTAGGAGCAGGTTGTGTTAATGCAGAGCAGTAATCACCAACATAAATCTGTATATTTTTGTCTGCCTGTTTCTGTCCTTACATCCCAGCATAATGTAACTTCTCTCTACAAGTTCAAGTCACTTAAACCCATCCTTCACAAAAACAAATATAATCTCCATGAAGATGAAGTAATACTTTTAGTGTGACTACCTGCAAACAAACATTTATTTCCCCCTAACGATGTACCATTCACAGCTCCCGAGCAGCCCAGAGCCAACCCGAATGGAACCAGAGAATCCATTTCACTGATGACTGGGACCAGTGTCCGGTGCCACCAGCTACATCTGGCTTCAGATGGGGAAGGCAGCAGGGACACTGTCACACACACACAAATTCTATAAATATCAAACAAAATCACTCATTTAAGGAGTGAGTTGAAGCACAAGTTCCAAAAGCAGACAGGTTCTTTTAGAACTATTACTTGGATGAATAAAGAAGCCAGACCTACGACATGACGTTATTCTACAGCAGACACTGCAGGAATTGCTCTTTTTCTCCTCACAGTGCAATTCAAACACAACAAAACTAAGAAGTGAGGCATCTCCTTAAACTGAAACAATTTGATTGAAAATCAGAGCGACCAGCAGTCTCCATTTCAGTTAACACTTAACACGATCAGAATGAAAATGACTATTTTACCCTCTGTTAAATGTTCTCCCCACTTTACCCGAGTGTGTACACCCCAGCCACGGCGCCGCACTATCTGTAAATCTCCATGTGCTCAAGCTGTTATGCATTTTTTCTGCTGCCCACAAAGCCCCACGGCAGGTTGAGACACATCACAACTTTTCTTAAGGATACAGCCAAACCGGTTCCAGCTAAAAGCTCTCAATTTGTTGTGGGGTTTTTTTTGGTTGGTTTTTTTTTTTTTTTTTTTTTAGAAAATATTTACCTGAAGTCTATAAGTATATCATAGCAAAGATACTTTTCTTTGTTTTTAGAACTAAAAAAAGAAAAAAAAGTTGGATAAGTAACTTTTCTCTTCAGGGTCCAGATGGAGCCGAATTGATTTTGGCTCTGGAATCACCACTGCAAGTGTCCTGCTTTAACAACCAAAACTAACAGCAGGTGCTTTTATTAGGTGGCAGCATGTTTATCAACTGCAGTATTGCTTCAAAAAGTCAGTTTAAAAAAAATATTAAAAAAATTATTAAAAAAATCAAGTCAAATCAGTAAAGGTGGATTTGGGAAATAAAGCCAACTGCTGTTAAAGGAACCATTCAGAGGTTTACTCCTATTTAGAAAGTCATTTTCTGTTCACGGCGAGCCACGGCTGCAATTGCCTCCTAGAGGCTACAGGACAACTTCCAACTCTTTCTTCAGGTTGAAGACCTGAACTCCAACTTCCAGCTCTTCTTTGGTCTCTCCTATCACACAAGGAGAGCGGAAAGCACAAGCGACAGCCTCTGTACACACACTTATTTCCTCTGAGGGATGGTAACATTCAAAGCAGCTTAAACATCTTCTGCAGAGACCTGCAAAACCCTTCCGCAGGCATCAAGTGTGCTGAGAGCAAACATCCAAGTTACTCAATCAAAACACTTCTCAAATTAGACTTAATTCACGAGTCAGCATAAAGGGCAATTATAACATAGGAAGACAACTGTAAGTAGGGAAAAAAAATGAAAATGACATCAAACTTGCTAAATATGTATTGTTTATTAAGGCTTGTATTCTCCTAGAGGAAAAAGTTAATCTGATGCTGTCCATTACCCCTTACAGGCAGTAACAGTCCAGAGACAGAGTTATACGTTCTAAATACAAGTCTAAATGATACAGATTAAACTTTATTTAAATTGGAGGTCCTTTTGGAGTAAATAGTATTCAGAAGATACTTGCTTTCTAATATAGTAAAGATCCTCTACAATAAACACGTGCAGATTCAGTGTGCTAGAGCAGCGGACATGAGCACCATTTCCATGCTTAATTGGAACTCCAGTTGGTGACAGGTTCTCCGACGGTCCCCTCACTCCACAAAAACATGACAGCAAATTCAGTTTCTTAAAACAGGTTTTTTACTCATCCAACAGAAAAAAAAATTAGACATACACACTGTCAATTTTAAACATCTGAGGCATAATCCATCATATTATCCGTACTATTAGTTCCTACGTTAAAGCTCAGCATTATTGGTATAAAAACTTTAAATGGCATTAGGATTTGGGGGGTGGGAGGGAGTAATGAAGGGAAGGATTAAAAATGATCTGCAATTAACTAATAACACCTGAAAGCTGAAACAGGTTTAAACACATTGTCCAAAACCCCTGCAATGTTGATAGCATCACATTATTATTTAATTAAGCTACAAAAACCGTAAAGCAGAATTATGGCTGAGAGAAAGCGTGGCGCTGACCCTCGGCAGGATATGGTATAACAAATGCACACTGAAGCACTGCTTAACAGAACGTGGAAGGGAAAGATTTTCCAGAGAAACAATTCCACTGACAATTTGATTTTCCTACTAGACAGAAAAAACCAACCTGGCGCATTAGCAATTTTAAAAGTGTAAATTGTACAGAGAAATAAAGAGGCAGAGCAGCTGCACAAAGTGAGCAGAAATTTAGGTTTGTTTTTTTTCATTTCAAGATTCTGAAGTGCAGTATCTTAAAAGTTTTTTAAATGACAAAAGAAATAATTAAAAAAAATAATCAATGCATGGTTTCTTACTTCCGCCATGAAATAAAGGGAAAAAAAAAAAGAAGGGTTTGGAAGGAGGATAAAGGAAGATTTGTCATGTATTCTCCATAATCTCTATATCTGGCTAGGAACATAATTTGTGCCAAAATAAAGTCTTTGGGAAGCATCGACACTTTAGTATGCTCATGTACAGGTCCACATTAGGTTAATATAACTGTTTACCAACTTAAAAAAAATAAAAACAGACACACCTTTATTAATGATTTCTACAGAATTTTTACATAGAAAAAAAAGAGATACAAATTAATGCAGATCCACTTGGGCAAAAAAACCCTACAATGTACTTAAAGATGCGACAACTTAATTTCCCCTGCACGAGAAGATACATTGGAGCTGAAAGCTTTCATTTGTCCTGATGCCAGGATACAGCACCAGCATACTTAAATTTTGTTTCTCATAGTCGAATTTAATATCAGTTCTAGTATATATATCAAACTGTATATGTTTATTCTTATTGTTTGTTTCGATTCTGACGTTCCTGCGAAGACAAAAAAAAAGTTGAAAGTTAAGAAGGATTTTAATCAAATGAAAAAGCAAAAAACATTTTTAGTAGTATAACAGCACAGATGCAACCCCAGACAATTATACACTTTGTTAAAACGTTGCTGCTACATTTTATAAATATACTGGATATTTACCGGATTGTTTATAAATATACTGGATATTTTTAAATACACTGGATATACCTGACAACCCAAGGACTTGGTAATAAGTGCAGCTTCAAGTGGAAGAGCTGAATGAATACCTGCTTTGAAGTGACAGCAGCTGACAGTCACAGCAAGAAATGTACGAAATATCAACATTCCTAAGAGAAACAGGTCCTGCAATATTCTACTTTCTGTATTATTGCAGTTACTGCAGAAGCACAATCCATACAAGAGCAGAAGGGAGACGGTAGATGAGTGAACTCCACAGAACAGGTATAATTTTGAAGCACTCAAATGACTTTGGAGTTTAGCCACATTCAATAAAAGCAGGATTTGAGCTCTCTAGAAATTCTCTTCCTAATTCTTCCTATCTGTTGAACTATCCTGGGAGGCACTATGAAATAATTGACTTTCCCAAAGTGTTCCAGTACAGAAGCCAGCAGGTTCTGTGGAGCCTCTCTCAAAAGTTTCTGCTACCACAAATACTGAATGCAGAAAAAGGCAATCTCAGGGGTACCTGCAGCCATCCCTCAACTGCTCTCAGTCTCCATCCGACCAACCTCTGCTCTCCCAGCAAAGTCATTCCTCCCCTCCCATTTACAGCAGGGGCTCCGCACGGGGCTTACACAGTTGAGCAAAGGAAGAACAAAAAAGGGGGGGCTCTCTCAATAATTGTTTCAGGTGCCCCATAAATTGCGAACATGCAGAAAACAGCCAGACCAGCTGAATAAAATACGCTGTTACATCTTTAGGGCAGGGCATTTTTCCAGCGGAGACACAGCACAGATTGAACAGAAAGGATTCAGCCGCACCGTTTTCCATTTTGTCCCAATAGCGTTTAAAACAGACCATAGACAGTCGCTGTCTCACATCTCAAATAAAAGGTGGTTAGAAATAATCTGAGTATCAGCCAAATTTTCAGGCTTCCAGAAAAGTAACTATTTCCAAGGTGGCAAACCCCCTTTACTCTGCTCATCAGCCTATTCCTTCCCATTACCACCTCACATAACTTGTTTTTACTTTTCTCTCTAGGCACCCACTGACCCTCAGAATCCCAGTTACTCCTATTGTCATAGACTAGAAGACAGGCCAGCACATGAGACTTCTCCCTGGTACCTCTGAAGTATGTTCGTGGCATTCAGACTCAGCTCAGGCTTTATTATTCAGTAAAAAGTGCTATTTATTGAGCAAGTTATTACGCAGTTCCTCCTACCTTGCCGCTTGCTTTCTCTCTCAGGGGCTAATCTGAGTCTTCCTTTTAAAAAGTGTCTGAAACCATATAAACTGATGGGGAGGAAACTGATCCAGCAATTCTTTGTGTTCTCGAGCACGGCTGCTTTTTTGAAGCTCTAACACTCAAGCTCTCTTCCTTACTGCTATTTAACACAAATGCAAGCGAGAAAAAGCAGTTCTGTAAGGAACTAACAAAGCTTTGTTCATTTTTGTTCTGAAGATCCATTTGGAGCCTTCATAGTTTCTCTCCTCCAGGAGAATTCTCTGCTATCTCCCAGGGAAGCTCCTGTTGCATACTTCTCCTTCGTGACATTAATATGGATAGTCTTCAGACACAGGAAAAACTGGTTTTCACCAAATCTGCAGAAGCTTCCATTTTAGAGAGACTCATCACTGTCAAACTTCTGCTCCCTTCACCCCAGTCTGAAGTAGCTGCCAACCTTCCCACTAAACTTTGTTACAGTCAGTGGGATGAAAGCACCATCTTCTGACACAAAAATATAGATGTTATCTTTGTATAATGAAACACTACTAGTATTAATCTTAAATTATAAGTGTTCTTTTCAATTACAGTATTGAAGGAAAATATTCCATCCTTAAGAGTTGTGTGTGAACGAATGCGTTCACACAAGGCACAGTGAAAGGAAACACATAACTCTAGAAGAAAATGAGTATTTTGGAGTGCCAAAACTTTTCAATAATCACCCAAAAGGAGAAATGGGAAGTTTGGCGATTCAAGAGCTTTCCGAGATAAGACTACTCAGCTCTTCCAGCACAACACCAAGGTGCAGACCGTGGAATAGCCGAGTGCCTTGACACCGAGCAGAGGTGACAGCAGAGAAGTCCACTCCAGCCAGCGTGACCATCTCGTTAAATACAGAGCTATGAGGATGAGCTGCTGACAGTATCAACACATCTGTCCTACCACGAGATGGAAATAAAAATAACAAAATCTGCAACAAGCTTATTTTCTTCACAAACTTTTAACTTTTGAAGACAATTTTGTGAAGACTGTGCAAGCATGTTTCTAGACAATGTTAAAAATTAATGCCACATTATACTGTATTTGTTTTTTAAAGCAGCTCTCACATATGCTGCAACTTCTTCACGTTTTAATAGCATGAGCTTTGATCACAGAACTTGGTCTCTTTGTGGACACTGCAGTGGCCCTGGAAACTGCCTGAGCAATGCTCAGAGACTCAGGAGAGATTTCTTGCCACTCATTTTTTTGCAATTTCATTCAGACACTGGTAGCCTTCTATTACTCCTTTCCCAGGTTCTGGGTCACCAGACTGGGCTTAACGAGTTCATTACTACAGCAAATGAAAAGCTGGACTTACATCCCAGCATGAACAAATCTGCCCTCAATTCTAGGTGACGATACAGCAACGCTGGTAACACTGAGGGAGCTTTGGCACTTTAGTGAATGTCACCCAGTGTTACCCCTGCTTAATCCTCACTGGATGATTTGGTGTCAACACTGAGATTCCTGGAGGAGTTGGATTCAGGGAGCACACACTGGAGCTCACACCGCACCCATTAATTAAGGAAACACTGGTTAACAAACTGTAACCATCTGAAGAACTGAAATGCCAGTGGCTTGCATTGTACGGATTACATGAAGTTATTCTTCCCTAATAAATATTTGTGTATAAATTAAATTAAAGCATTCAAGCCTTCCACATGTAGATTTTTAAGAATTCTAGCCCTTTGTAATCACAACACTGGTGAAATGGAAGCACAAAACTTCAACAAGTAATTTTACCGCTAAACAGTACAATAAAAAACCACAGCAAATTGAAAACCACTTAAGATGGCACATATACAAATAGCCATCTGAAAACGTAAATTGGGTCATAAGATACATCAGCTGGCGATAAGATTCTTCAAAAATGATCACAGGAAGATTAACTTTGCAGAACAGGAAGGTTTCAACTTCAATAGCACAAACTTCTCAACAGTAAGAAGTTTAAGTGCGTGTGTATCCTGCAAAGAAACTCTGCAGTAATCAGATGGACTTGAACTGTCCATATGACAGTTCCATAGAATGCAAGATACAAGCAGTATCTTATTTTTTCATTCCCTCTCTGTTGATCTGCTTTACCTCTTGAGCACTATTATCTTCCTCACTGTACTTCAATTGTCTCTATAATGTACCATTTTCTAAGCTATTCAGAGCAACCTAAGAAATGTTAAATTAAACTTCAGAGTTTATTTTCTGAATGTGTCACACAAGCTAGAGCCTCAGTTTTAAATGAGACAGAAGCACTGACCTGGGTAAGACTATTGTATCAGCACTTGAACTGAAAGTGGGAAGTAGTCATGTATATTAAAACAACCCAACACAGGATCAGCCCAACAGTTGAACACCAGCCCCTGAGCTGCTCCAAAGCAAAGGCAGGTTGGCGTTCAGAACGCAGCCATCTGGGTCTTCCGCAGACCAGTAAGTCCACCATGCAAGACCAGCTCTCCTACCACTTTCCCAGTACTCTCACTCTTCAAATACGCACATTATTCTCCCCTCCAAACTCAGTAGCAAATCACAGGGAGACTCAGCATTAAAAAACCCAAAGCAATTACCCCCAAGACTGTATGAGGCTTATTCAAGATTCTCTCCTAAGTAAGAGTCACCTCTCTTCACCATACAGGTTGCATTAAATATCGAATTAGTTGTTGTCTGCTGAAGGAATGAAGTGTTACAGTAAAGGCTTTTACGTTTTAGCTCACGGTAGTACACAAGAAACTTCAAATGTTAAGCTCCCCTTCCCTGCTGTGCCGAGGTACTCTCTGCACATCCTGTCTGATGGCTAGGAAGAGTTGAGCAAAAAAGTTCTTAAGAAAATGATGTCCTTCTCTCTCATAATTTAAGGGTATACTCCACGAAGACAGTTCAAAGCAATTTTATCTGCACTTTTAAATGGCAATAAAACCTTTAAAATGCCAACTTCAATTTAAGCTCCAAGAACATGCATAAAGTCTTTGCTTCAAAATGTTTTTTGAAGCATGAGCTGCCCTAAACTAACCTGTCAAATGCTTTATTTGAAGTGTTTTACAAAAAAGTCTATGAAACACTATCAATATCAAGCAACCTTAAGTAGTAGTTAGTAACGACACATCCTTACACCTATTATTTTGTCAGTTCATTACTTCTAGACCGCCTAATTAGCAAAAGATATTCTTGAAACTGAGGTCACGGGATGGACAGGGACAGATGTCTCTTGTAGCAGACTTAGAGCCACAAAAGTGTATGTAAGTTTTTACTACACTGTCCCAGTTACTGCCCAAATTTCTCTTACTACACCTTCATTCAGAACTTCAAGAATTAGTAGACAGACTGGACCTGGGAACTGAAAACCTTTATTTACCCAAATAATAATACATGTGACTTGAGAAACGCAATCTTTCTAGCACTATTTCAGCAATTTTATGCAACTTTTTCTTTTCCAGAGAGATCAACTGAATAAATGAGACCAGGCTTCTCGCTCTTAAAGGGGATGCACAACTTTCAAGTGCCAACACAGGTATCAATTTTCATAACTCAGTTCCAGTCAAACAGTGGTAAAGCACCTCATATTTATAAGGCAAAAAACTTAAAAGGCAATCATTGGCAGAATCCAACTCTGAAGCAAACTATTTTCTAGTTATTAATGATTTTAACTTAAAAAATAAATCAAACTCAAAAAAAACTGGACAATGTCCTTTACCTGTATTATTGCTTAACTTTCTCCTCTGAAACCCATTAGCTAAGAAATTGTCACAGACAAATAAGCATCAGTTCGTTTTTGGTGTTGCTAAACACACGTAAAACCATCGAGTTGATATGTATTAAAAACATTTCGAATTCCTACTTACATTTTTTTTCCACCATAGCAGCCTTCACATTTCATTTTCCCCATATCTCTGTATAAAATAAATTTTTTAATATGTTTACCTTCCGCACCACCTCCTCCTCTTCCTGGCGCTTTTCATAATGAGAAAAGTCATCAAAGATGGAGGTCGTGTGCTTGTAAGTAGCAATAATTTTAAGCACTTGTTTTGCTTTTTCTAAGGGCACCTCCTGTGTATCACGGGAGTTTGTAACGGGTTTGTTGTCATTGTTCTCCAGCCTGATGTGTCGCAGCTGGTTGTTGGGCACATCCTTCACAAAGATCCACTTGACATCAAATTTCCCCTTCCACTTGTCCTGAGACCAGACACCTGCACTGGTGCCATAGTCCACGGGTGATTTCATCTCTGCTACTCCACAGAAGTGTCCACTGCCATTGACACTGAACAGCAAGTAGACTGGACCCTTGCTATTCATGGACCGAAAAGCACTGTCCAGGCGTTTGTTGCCATGTTCCGTACTACACCAAATAGAATACTTAATGGAACGATGAATATCATCCTCAGAATAGCTCTTTATTATGAACACGCGTCCATTTTTAAGGTTCCATTCAAAATCTTTAGGGTTATAGCTGTGAGCAGCTTTCAGTTTTTCAAGAACAGGATGGGACTCGCCACTCGGAACAGGGTTAGGCTGGGCACTGCCAGCTGAGTTGCTCTCGTTACCAGTTCCTCCACTTTGCCCAAAAGCTGCATTTCTGTTGCGAGGAGCTACCCAGCGATTTTGGGGTGGCTGCTGAGGGGCCTGATACTGAGGCTGAGTCAATGGAGGAGGCTGAGTTGGAACAGGCTGAACAAGTTGTTGCTGTGGCTGCGGGACAGACTGAGGAGAAGGTATCTGTTGGGGGGCAGGAACTTTTGCCACAGGACCCTTATTGTCCCAAGTACCTATGTCCATATTATGCTTTATAGGTGGAGGAGGCAACGCTCCTCCAATTACAGGTCCGGTTTTTGTTTTCATTTTAGGCTGTGGTTTTGCAGGCTTGCTAGCTATAGCAGCCCAAGAAGTTGGTTTAGATACTGGCAAGTTTACATTAGATCCACCGTTACCAGAGAGGGCACCCGTCATCCCGGCACTGTTGACCACAGAACCTACTGTTTTCACCGCAGAAGTTGTAACATCTCCACCAATCTTCAGTCCGACCATTCCCTGTTCAATACTGTTCATTCCAGGAGCTTTATTTAATGTATCATTATGAAATCCTGTTTGTCCATCCACGATGGTACCGCCCAGTGAACTAGGTGGGTAGCTGTAACTGCTCCCATACGCTGAACTTTGAGTCTGCTGTCCTTGGGATCCACTTGTTCCCCAAGCTGAGAAGGCAGGATTTTCAGGGAAAAAGTTAAACCGATGTTGATAGATATTATTTCCCAGACCCCCAGGCTGTCCAAAAACAGCATCGTGCATAAAATGATGATCTCCATTACTGAGCTGTCCATAGGTGGTGAGATACGGGATAGGAGGATCTCCTCCTGTAGACCATGGTGCTTCACTGAGAGAATAGGGGAACCCGATAGATGGTGGATAATAACTGGAGAGATAGGGATCAGTCATTGATGGATAGCTACTGTTCTGTTAAAGAGAAAAGAAAGGTAACTTCAGATATAAAAAAACCCCAACATTTATCAACAGCCACAACACTGTTCATCACCAAACAGAAACATGGTAAATTATTTTCTAATTACAGATCTTACTTCACACTCCAAGAAAGATGCAGGGTTAAAATGCAGTATCTGGGTATTTGTAATACATCCCACAACTAGTGGCTCACACTGAGGTTAGTACTTGAGATTTTGAAACCATGTAAGCTTATTTACATTACTAAGGGGATTTAGTGGCTTCTTCTAGAATTATTTAATTTACTGATACCCCAAAAGATTTCAAGGAACTTGTATCACAATCTATCTTGTGCCTCACAGAACTAAGGATATTTAGCATTTCTGGATCACTATATGGGAGAAGTTTTAGATGAAATTAATATGAAAGCACATAAAACAGAAAATATGATTAAAGTCCTCATTATGAGATTGTTCTGAGCGGCCAAGCAGCAAAACATGTCCAAAGTGGTAAAACATGCAAAGGCTACTTCTGACACAGCCAGGACCACTGTGAGATCCCAAACTAAGAAGCACATCAAGTTTGCTGTAAGCAAACCTAACAACTACAAACTGGAATGAAGGTGACTGGTGCATTAGAGACAAGTACATGTAAATATGGCATGTGATATATGCCACCCAAACTGTTTGAGAAAGGCTCAACAGAGTCTTTTGCAAAAGTTTTTTCATCCACCAGCACCAAACAGGCCATCTTTTCCTCTCTACAACACAAGAGACTGACCAGTTATAAACCAGCAGCCCCCTTTGAAATTCCAGCTTTTCCTTCCTTTCAACTGCTCCTTAGACCAAGCCAATAAGCCTTTCCTTCCACTCTAAACCTTCTATTGACACCTGATTTTGAAGCATTCCTTACATTTCTCATATTCAATAATGTAAAAGAACAAATACAGAATATTCTAAACTAGGTTTTATTCTTCTTTAAGTAAACTTGAAGCATATGTATTAGAGACCTTCCAGACCAACACTTGAACTGTAATTGTGAGTGGGAGGGAAGGTCAACATCTCCTGTTAATGAGTCAAACAGCAGCCAGCCTTTCCTTACTCATGGAGAAAGATTATTTTAAGAAGAGGAACTAAGATTCCTTTCAAACGGTAACACTTCAAACTTTTAAAAAAATTATCTGCAAAAAATCATCAAAACTGCACTAGAACTTCAGTCATTTCCCCCCTAATCAGATTATTTCTCAGCTCATTCAAAAACTACAGTACAAAACCTCCTTGCTGAAGATAAACATAATACCCTGACACCCTGATATTGCTCATTTTTCAATTACTCCCTTCCATGACATCCCAAAGCCAGAGTCATTCAATATCCTTATTTTCCATATACACAATGATACTATAAAATGCCTCCAAAACTTACATACAGTTCTGCAACCACTTCTGAGATTTAAACAGTCTATTTCTTTAGAATCTATAACCCCGGGTTTAATCTCTGCCGCTGTTGATGCTGCCCTTATTTACGTGCAAGATCTATTATTAACAAGAGGAACACAATCCATCTTCCTGTGAGAAGATCCTCTGAAACCCATTAAATTTTCTGAGACACCCAAACTAAAATAATCAATACTTAGCATTTGAAAACATGTTTTTCTGAAAGACTTTACTTTGAGGTTGCTATGTGTTATAGCTTAAAGTGTTAATATTGAGGAAAACGTAAAAGCAAATGCAGTTCTTTGGAGCTACTTATGTTCATATGTTCTACAGGTTTAGACCAAAAAAAACCAAGCCTAGAGAAAACAGGTGTTTTGTCCTAAAATATTTCTGTTAAAGAATTCTAGACAATTCCTGAGACTGTCACCTCCTGTCACACACTCTGTAAAGTCTCCACAAGGATTCTAACAAGATTAAAGGGAAGTTTCAGCAGACATCCTTACAAAACATTCAATCTATTTTGACTGGCTTTATGCCAGAGTGTGTAAAAGAAACCCTGACAGCAGTCCTTCCCTGCAACAGCAGCACATTTATTTCAACAAACTTATCCTTGACCTTTCTGCATCCTTCCATTTTTATTCTTTTTTCAATTAAAAAAAAAAAACAAACAAACATCCCAACCATTCTGTTAATAAGGAAGGGAATCCTTCTTTCTCCCAAAGTATGCTGCTCACTAGTAATTCCCTGTTATTTATGAATAATCTTTTGGTTCTTTACGATATTACATGGGGGATGACTTTTCTGCTTTGAAGACAGTTTTGTATATCAACACTCTACTTCACTCAGTTCCCTTTAAAAGCACTTTTACTGTGCCTCCTAACAAAAAGCTATCACATCTCCAATTCCATCTGTATTAACTGCTACTTGGATACCAGAACCTTTATGGAAAGAAAAGGCAGCACCTCTACTTAAGAGCAGTTTTCAGCAGAAAGGTGGAAGACATCTGCATTTTATTTGATTATTTAACATATTCAAGACTCACTTTAAAAACCAATTTATTTTTTTAAATGAAATGAACACAATATTACCAACCTACATTTGATCTTTGATGTCAAATATACTGTTTTATCAGCTAGGTTTTTAATTTTTAATGTATTTTAAAATATCCAGTTGGTTTCAAATCCTTTTTTGTAAGCCAGTTACATTTTACAGTAATTTTAATGGGCTAAATAAATCTGTGTAACTACATAATAAGGCTTTGTTCAGAAACATGGTTGTCTTCAGTACAAAAATCTCACAGTCCTAATTAATGCTACTGTCACTTTCCACTTAAAATTGTAAGACGACCTACACAATTGTTTCTTGCAGCACGCCAACTTCTCACTGCAGCAGAAATAAATCGGTCAATGGAGCTACACTGTCATGTAAGAAAACTCTATTAGAATTATGGAAATTCTAACAGTCATAGCACTTCTTCCATTTAAACCTAATAATTGGTCTCATTGACAGCTGATAGAAATTTCCTAGAATTAAACTAAAACAGATGGTTATACATTTATTCTACATGAAGTTTTTCAGTGTATTTCACATTAAGACGACATTGGTTTTAGTAATTAAAAATTACATACAAGTGTGATGAAGTGCAATTTAAAAGAATTAGAGAAAGGTAAAAACTTCAATTTCTTTCAAATCTAATTTTGCATTAAAAAAGAAAATCTTACTTCCTTTTTTTTTTTCCCAAAAAAATTTCCTGCTTTTATTCCAGTTACAGGATGTTAATTTCAGGGAAGAGGGAATGCTTCCCATTAAATCATTTTAAGTCTGGAGAAGATTTCTATGCTGTAGAGGACCGGAAGCATACCATGGGAGCCAGAACCCACACAGTGCAGAGCTCAGAAGACAATTCATGCTGTCACATAGACACTTGTCATGCCTTCCCCAGTGAAATGTCTCGATTTCCAGGATAGAAATGAGCTCAAGTACATCTATATTGTGTGAAAGTTTGCGCCCTTCCCCAAAGCTGCTGTTACCCAAAACAAACTTGTAACAGTTACATCCCTCTGGCTGCCCTAACAAAAGGGTTTAATGCACCTTGAAGACAATCAATATACAGCACATGAATTGATACTGCTTGCTCTAGCATTCAAGATCAAATCAGTTTCCACAAATGAAACAGAACAGCACATTATATGGTGGTTTTGTTGGGTTTTTTAATATGTAGAACAGCTTTTATTCGCAAGCAAGTTCAGTGATGTCACCCGTATTGACAGTGGCATCAATCAGCTTCAGGCTGAATTATACATTTCCCTTTAAAAACATAATACTTAGTATTTCTTGTCAGAAAGGCTAATGTACCTCAGTAGGTCTCCTTCTGAAATGCTATTTTATATTTGTGAAAGCAAACTTTTTGCATCTCCAGTTTCTATACATTTTGTTCACTTCACAGATTTGAAAGTTAAGTCAAAAATTACTTCAATTAAAAGATATTTTCAATTATAATGGTATCTAAGTCACAGATGTTGATTTAACATACATTATCATGAACTGGATTATATTGAGAATTTATAGTGCCTTTCTCTTAAAATTTTTAACTCTTAAGATATTTCAGAGGACATGAAAGAACACTATTTGCTGATGTGTAAAAAGCAAGTGAGAGAGCTCTACAAGCTACCCAGAAAGCATTCAAATAAAATTTCAACTACGTTAATTTCTAGGATTATACAAATTACACAAATCAGGAGAGCCCCAAAGCAGAACCTTCAGACTCCCGCATACAACCCATCTATCAAAGAGCTGCAAGATCAAATAGTCTGTCACAGTCCAACCGCATCAATAACCTGCAATCCGAGGAGCAATCAGCAGACACTAGTTGGAGTATTAACTTCATTTTCACTTGTGGCCATCTGGATTTGCAGAGTAATATTAGCTTTGTGAGCACAAATGCTAGTTGTATTACTAAGTAACACAATATGCCAGTCATTTCTTTTTCCATTTCTATTTAAGGAATTTGCTCCCTCAACACAATCCTGTGAATTGAGCGCCAGCAGCATGCTTAAGAAAAAAAGCTAAGTTAAAAATACACTAACCTGATTTGACTGCCCAGAAAGGTAAGGTTCAAAATCGTTGTCGTGAACTGTATCCTTCTGATGTAACGAACCATTTTGTACTAGAAGAAAAAGGTTACAACACATTATAGTACCGCTTAGTAGCATTTCAGTAATGAGTTCTACCCTATGGTATCTTATGAAAAGTCATGTTTCTTCTCCACAGCATGAGCTCATAAAAAGACCAAGGGATGACATTTCTTCCCAAAATGGTTTCACTTTGTATTATTGCTAACAAAACTAAAATTGAGTTGATTTAAAATTTTTTAAAAAGTAATTCTACAGCCGAAAGTGAATAGACAATTCATGTGAATTACCTCAGAAGAAAAAAATAATTACTGACAAGAATTTTGTGAAAAATATTGGGAAACAACATCTATTGTTCTGGTCCATAATTAGAACTCTCAGAAACTAATTCATAGTTCTCCCAGCATGTGTTATTCACTGCTTGCTTAAGTTAAGTTGGCTAAACTAAGATGAGGTGAGGTAACATTTAGTTATGAAATAATGACTGGTAAGTGCCTTGATATCCAGACATTTTCAGGAAAATTTAAGTCTCAACTTTCTCATGTGTAAAAGAGGTATCTGCCATAATCAAAACCCACTTCAGTAGAAATTAATTTCTGAAAAAATGCATTATATCTCAAAATATCTCAAAAGGCATTACTGAAAGACATACAAAGTCAAAACTGGTATCAGATCACTTCAAATAATTGCATTTACTTTAAATTTAAGAAAGCAAGGTCAAAAACATTATGTGTCAATTGCTTTGTTTACCTAGTCCATAGAACAGCTAAACTTAACTAAAAGTAACACTACACCGAACAGGATGTTTAGCAAACAAGTTTGGAAATTTACCAGCATATTTCTGCTAAGTTTGTCAGGGAGAGTAGAGGTACAAGAGTATTTACAAACAGGAAACAGTGACAAACTTTCTGTAACTCGAAGTAGCTGAATTTTTAAAGCAGGTTAGGTTATATTTAACTTAGCACTTAGGAGTTGAATATTGTTACTTTCTAAGCCTAAACAGTTACACATGTATTAGAAATCACAGCAATAATCAAGGTATTTTCTTAGGTGACTTGTTATTATGCTTAATTTCAAATGAAGCAAGAGAGTTATCAAAAAAGGCCGATTATCTCATCAGAAGTTAACTATTTTTTATTTCAAATTCCTTAAATAATCAAGCTTGTAGGCTTATATATGACAACTAGAAAATATATCAGTCAACAGCAAACCAGTAACACAACTGTAGTCATACAGCAGAAAGAGACTGCAAAACTATGCAAAAATACATAGTGAATAAGCACATCCCTGTGACTTTATGCAGAAATCTGCTTTATTTTAAGGAAATGAAGAGCATTATTATGTTTATACTAACAGATAGTCCTTCCCACTCTAAACACGGTAGCATGAAGTGGGATGCAAGCAAGCTTGTAGGAGCAACAGTTTATGTTCTTTTTGAAACAAAGCACAACTTCCTTTGTTCCAGATGTTATCCATAGGGACTAAGAGCAATACCTTTCTGCCCACCTACAGGTACCTGCAGAATCCATCTGTTAGAGTAACAACTTAAAAGACCAGATCTCAACACGGTCCTCACCTTTATTATCCTGTCCTTTCGGTCTCTGGAAAACCATGGCACATGATTCGGTAAAGGAGAAGGAAAAAAAAAA